>RJWM01015387.1:0-47837 GCA_004363535.1 Dasyprocta punctata
CTTAAAAAAAAAAAAAAAGAACATACAAACTCAAAAAGGCTAGCAAGGAGATTTTATAATGTTTGTAAAGAGTCTCCATATTTTAAAAAGAACAAAATGTAACTCTAACAATGTACAACGTAGTTAAAGCATAATTAAAGTGTAAAACTACCTGGCCATTCTAATATGGAGATATTTACTGGTGAAAAAGAATTGGCGAGTCAAAACATAGCTTCAGAGAATTGATGTGAATGAAACATCCAAACAAACACATGAATGCAAAACGTAAAAGACAGTTTAAAGGAGGCTAATACATACGAACACACAGTTTCTGAGAATGAGGACAAAAGAAGGTGACAGCGATCAGAGATCAGAGACGATGGCACAGAATTTTCCAGTTTAATTAAAAAAAAAAACCTCTAAAATTGATGCTGAGAAGCCCAAATCAATCCCAAGGATCATAAAAAAAATACATCACAACTATTCACATACATACACACAAACACAGGGAAATTGCAGACAAAAATTATGAAAAAATCTTACATGGAACTTGAGATTTAAAGGTTTTCAATATAAAGTAAAACAATGAGACTGACCACCAGCTTTACAATAGAAGATAAATATGTCCAATCTGCCTGTAGTCTTTGTGTCCTGGAGCTCTCCACATTGTAAGCAGGAGAACAAAATGATGCAAACATCTTGGAGAATTTTTTTACAATTTCTTAAAACATTAAACATGTATCTATCCCATGATCTAGAAATTCTACTCCTAGATAAGAATGATGAAACTACAAGGTGAGTTTTTAAATTCAAAAGAAATTTATTACAATGAAGCACGCATTGCCATTAATCCCTCTCAAAATATTTCCCTTCTCTCTTTCACACATTTACACCATTGTTATTGCCACTTTCTGAAGCAGTTATGGGAGTCCTCTTTCATGAGCATCTTTACAAGGCGTGATCAAAAATACAGTGAATGATGCTGCCCAAGAACATTCAATGGGAAGGCAGGCTCATAAACCATTTTACTGTGTCCTGGTCCACCTTGCTCACAGGATCTGGCACCATTTGGCACACCCGACTGTTGCCCAAAGTCATAATGACCATGAAGAATAAACTGTTTTTAATTTTAAAAATCAAAACAGAAAAAAAGACACAAATGATACAGAATTTCAAAAAAATAGGAAATTAACACTAGTTAATATATTGTGTTTTGTTATTTTAGAAGTAGCTGTTGAGGTTACAAAATCTAGACATAAAAAATGATGAAATAAACAGTGACAGCACAAGTTGTTCTTTTTGATGAACTAGCAGAGACTAGTAGTATAGTTATCTATCTTGTATACATATACATTCATACATTTATATATGTATACCTACATACACATGATCTTTTCCATTTTTCCTTTCTCCTTTCCGCTATCCTAGTTGTTCTTTCCTTTTGAGCACTTTCTTTCCCTTTCATTATTACAGTATCTATTGTACATTTTGGATCTTATTACTCTTTCAGTTTTTTATTTTTATTATCTTTTTACACTATGGAGACAATACAATATTTATAAATGTGAGTTTATTTCATTTGTAAGTATGGTCTCAAGTTGCCTCCATTTACCTATAAAATTCTCAAGATTATTCTTTTTTATAGCTGAGTAATAATCCATTGTATAAAAATACCACATCATTTTTACACATTTTGTGGTTGATGGGCATTTTGGTTGTTTCCAAGATTTAGCTATTACAAATTGTGGTGCTATAAACATGGGTGCACATATATCGCTTTGACATGACATTTTCAATTTTTCTGGGAAAATACCCAGAAGGAGAATAGCTGGAGTAAATGAGACTTCCAACCCTAGTTTTGTGAGGTATCTCCACACTGATTTCCGCAGTGATTGCACCAGTCTACACTCCAACCAACAGTGGAGAAATGCTCCTTTTCCCTCACAACTGATAACACTTGTTATCAGTTGATTTCTTGATGGCATTCTTTCTGGAATGAGATTGAATCTCAATGTTATTTTATTTGCATTTCTCGAATCACCAATGATGTTGAACATTTCTTCATGTATTTATTTGCCATTTGTATTTCTTCATCTGAGAAATGTGTGTTCATTTCAGATGCCCAATTTTGGATTTGGGGGGCCTGATGTTTTTCAATTATTTTTATATGTTGTAGATATAAGTCCTTTGTCTGAGGGACAGTTGGCTCAAATTCTTTCCCATTCTGTGGGTTTTCTTTTCACTCTGTTGGTGATTTCTTTTGAAGTGCAAAAACTTTAATAAGATGAGATCCCAGTTGTTGATTCCTTGAAGTACTTCTCATGTGGTTTGCACCTTGTTCATCAACTCTTTGCCTACCCCAATGTCTTCTTTTTGCCTACCTTGTCTTCCAGTAGATTTACTGTTTCTATTTTAATATTTAGATCTTTGATCCATTTTGACTTTAATTTAGTGCATGGTGATAGGCAGGGGTCTTCAGCATGTGGAAAGCCAATTTTTCCAGCACTATTTATTAGACTATCTTTCTTCCAGTGAAGACGCTTAGGCCCTTTGCCAAAGATAAAGTGGCTGAGTGCCTTTGTAGTTGCATCTGCATCTTCTAATCTGTTTCATTGATCCTCCAGTCTGCGTTTTTTTTTTGCCAGTACCATGCTGATTTTATCACTGTACCTTTATAGTATAATTTTAAGTCAGTAATTGTGATGCCTCCTGTCTTGCTTTTGTTGCCCAGGATTGACTTTGCTATTCTAGATCTCTTCTGTTTCCAAATGAACTTTAGGAATGTTTTCTCTAGATCCGTGAGGTATGTTAGTAGTATTTGATCAGGATTGTATTAAATCTGTATAACAGTTTTGGGAGTATGACCATTTTCACAATGTTTGTTCTTCCTAACCAATAGCAAGAGATCTTTCCATTTTCTGACATCCTCTTGAATCTCCTTTTTTACAGTACTATAGTTTTCAATCTATAGGGTTTTTATATCCTTTGTTAGGTTGATTCCTAAGTATTTCATTTTTTTAATGCTATTGTGAAAGGTGTCATTTCCATAATTTCTGTCTCAGTGAGTTTATGGTTTGTGTACAATAGGAATGCTATTGATTTTTGAGTGTTGACTTTGCATTCAACTACACTGCTGAATTTGCTTATTAACTCTAGTAGTCTTTTGATGGAGTTTTTGGTGTCTTCTATGTAGAGTATCATGTCATCTGCAAATAGCAATAATTTAAATTCTTCCTTTCCTATCCTTATTCCTTTTATTTCTCTCTCTTTTCTGATTGCTCTGGCTAATGTTTCCAGAACTATATTGAATAGGAGTAGTGATAGTGGACATCCTTGTCTTGTTTCTGATTTTAGAGTGAAAGCTTTCAGTTTTTGTCCATTTAGTATAATGTTGGCTGTTGGTTTGTCATAGATGGCTTTTACCAGTTTGACATAGATACCATCTATTCTGAGTTTCTGTAGGGTTTGATTCATGACCAGGGATTGGACTCTATCAAAAGCTTTTTCTGCATCTGTTGAGACAATCATGTGATTTTTGTCTTTGGCTCTGTTGATGTGCTGTATTGCATTCATTGATTTGCATATGTTAAACCATCCTTGAATTTCTGGAATAAATCCCACTTGGTCATGATATATTATCTTCTTGATGATTTGCTGCATTCTATTTGCCAGTATTTTATTTGCAATTTTTGAATTGATGTTCATTAGGGAGATTGACCTATAGTTTTCCTATTTGGTTTGGTATCAGAGTAATACTTGCCTCCAGTAATGAATTAGGAAGAATTACTTCCCTTTCAATTTCATTGAACAGTTCAAGGAGTGTTGGCATTGAATATTTGCTAAATTTCTTGTAGAATTCAACTGTGAATCCATGAGGACCTGGGCTTTTCTTTGTTGGTAAGATTTTAATAACATTTTTAATTTCAGTAGCTGGTATTGGGTTATTCAAAATTGTTACATCTTCTTGACTCAGCTTTGGTAATTCATACATTTATAGGAATCTGTCCATCCCCTCTGTGTTTTCCACCCTATGTGAGGAGATTTTCAGAGCAGATATTCATGATCTTCTGAATTTCCATGGGATCTGTAGTAATTTCACCATATTCATTCCTTATTGCATGAATTTCCATTTTTTTCTTTTTCTTGATAAGGTTGGCTAGAGGTTTACCAATTTTGTTTACTCTTTCAAAGAACCAACTCTTTGATTCATAAATTCTTTGTATTGTTTTCTTATTCTCAATTGGATTAATCTCTTCTCTGATCTTCATAATTTCCTCTCTTCTATGAGCTTTGGGCTTGACTTGCTCTTATTTTTCTAGAAACTTGAGCATTAGTTTTATAGCATTAGGTTTTTCATGTGTGCCAGTTCTGTTTTCCTGATGTGACGATTCATAGATATATTTCCCTCTTAGGACTGCTTTCATTGAATCCCACAGGTTTCAGTATGCTGTATCTGTGTTTTCATTGAATTTGAGGTATTGTTTAATTTCTTCTTTAATTTCATCTGGAGCCTATTGTTTGTTCAGGACATTGTTATTTAATTTCCATGTGTTCATGTAGGTTTTGCAATTTCTTTTGCATTAATTTCCAATTTCAGTGCACTATGGTCAGATAATATGCATGGGATAATTTCAATCCCTTTGTATTTACTTAAGCATGTTCTATGGACTGATACATGGTCTATTTTAGAGAATATACCATGTGCAGCTGAGAAGAATGTGTATTCTGATGTTGTTGGGTAGAACACTATGTAAATATGTACTAAGTTCATTTGTTCACAAGTTTGAGTCAGTTCTGTTATTTTTTCACTAACTGTTTGTCTAGTTGATCTATCTCTTTGTGACAATGGGGCATTAAGATCCTGTGTTACAACTGTGTTATTGTCTGTTTGGTTTTTTATGTCTATTAGTATTCGTCTCATATATTTGGGTGCTCCTCTATTTGGTGCATATATATTTATGATTGTTAGCTTTTCCTCTTGAATTTTTCCCCTAACAAGTATGTAGTGACCTTCTTTATCTCTTTTCATCATTTTTGGTTTGAAGTTCACATTGTCTGCAAACAGAATAGCTACTCCTCCTTTTTTTCTGAGTTCCTATAGCTGGGAATATAGTTTTCCATCCTTTGACTTTTAGTCTATGAGTTTCCTTTTGAGTCAGATGTTTTTCTTGTATACAGCATGTTGTTGGATCCTGTTTCTTGATCCATTCTGCCAACCTATTTCTTTTAATTGGTGAATTGTGGCCATTTACATTGATGGATAAAACTGATATGCACTGGCTTAACTTTGTCAAGTTATTTTCCTGTTGTTGGTTTTCTGCTTTTAGTCCTTGTGCAGTTGCTTGCCTTGCCTGGTGGTTTCTTTCTGTTGTTGTTCTGGGAATTTTAGTCATTTTTGTCTCTCTCTAGTATGTCTTTCCAGGGTTCGATTGGTGTACATGAATTTCTTCAGTTTTTCTTTGGCATGGAAGTATCTTATTTCTCCATTAATTTTCAAAGAAAGTTTTGCAGGGCACATCAGTCTGGGTTGAATGTTGCTTTCTTTCAGGGCTTAAAATGCTCCACTCCAAGCTCATATTGACTTGAGGGTTTGTGCTGAGAAGTCTGCCATGATTCTAATGGGCTTTCCTTGATAGGTGAGGTGTGTCTTTTCTCTAACACCTTTTAGTATTCTGGTTTTTTTGCTAAATTTCTGGGATCTTAATTATTATATATCTGGGTATAGATTTATTTTGGTTATGGCTGTTTGGCATTCTATATGCCTCTCTTATCTGTATATCTGATTCTTTCCCCATTTTTCCATGTTTGGGAAATTTTCTGTTATTACTGCTGTGAATAGATTTTTATGTCATTTGTGTTGATGCCTGCATTTTTATTCATGCCTATCAGTCTTATATTGCTTCTCTTTACATTGTCTTGAAGCTGTTGAATTGTTATTTCATGATCCTTTGTTATTTTAAAAAGTTATTTCCTTTCATGATCAGTAGCTGCAATCCTGTCTTCAAGGTCCGAAAGTCTATCCTCAGCTTCATTCAATAGGTTTTGCCAGCTTCCAGTGGAAATTTTGTTTCCTGGATACCTCTTTAAATTTGTTTCATGCATTCTATTTCTTTCCTAAATTGTTCATTCAAGGTTTCCATCATTTTCCCATGTTCTTGTACTTTTTTATCTATGTCTTCTCTAGCTATGTTGAGCAACTCCTTTATTAAGGTTGTTAATACTTTCTTTACGTGAGAGATTATTTCTAATCTGATTTCCTCTATAGCCTCATGTATTTGTTCCTTTATTTCATTTGCTATTGTTTCAGAAATTTCAGGTGTATGACTTCTAATGTCCTCTATTTCAATGTCTCCTGTGCTTGTTCCTGATGACCTAGACATTTGGGATTGCATTTTGTTTTTTTGTTTCATCATTTTCACCTCTTGGGTTAATATTTTGTTGTTTTCAATCCCACTAGTCTCAACTGTCCATTGTGTACGTCTTAGAGCCCTACTATGTGGCTGATGTTTGCCCAATTGCTGGGTCCTGTAATGTAGGGGAGGAAGCAGTCACCTGAGTTTCTCCTGCAAGGCTTGTAGGGGGAGTCCTGTATTCTTCCTAGCCTGACTAGCCTAGGAGCACTGATATAAGCCAACCCTTAGCTCCTACTGTTACTGCAGCTTCAGGCTGTTCCAGGTCATCAGATCTACCTGGCTATAGTGTGCACCTCAGCTGGAATCCTACTGTGTCAGTGGGAGTCTTGTAGGCCCTTTCACATTCATCTCGGTTGGGGGAGGCCTTGTTGGCACCCTCCTCAACCCACCCATTGTTCTCTGTATGGAAGAACGACTTACCTGGATTGCCAACGTCCTATATTTGCGGGGAGGGTTCACTACTGCTCTTGATTACCCACTGAGGTCTTGTATTTGAGGGGGAAGCTCACCAAACTGTTGCAGGCCAGCTGAGGTCCTCTGTGTGGGTGATGGGTTGCAGAGGCTCCCAGCAGCTCACCATGGTTTGGCAGGTGGTGGAAGGGGTTGCCAATGGTCTGTGGGCTGCTGAGGTCTTTTGGGTGGGGGGAAGGGTGACCAATGTTCCCACCAGCTTCCAAGGTCTCTGGGGTGAAGGGGAAGGGCCAATAAACATTTTGATTTGATTCATGACCTCAAGGCAGCCATGATAGCTCAACTACAGACATAGCTCAATTGCAGACATTCACAAAAGAGGACTTCCAGAACTGCTGCTGAAAGTAGCCAGAATGGTGGGATTATTATGTCAAAAAGAAAAAGAGGAATCTGAGGAGAATAAATGACAATGTGTCTTTTACTATAATTTTTTCAGTATAAAGTTTATTGACATTTTTATCATACCTTGTATTTATCCAAAGGAAATGAAAGTATATATTTGCAAAATATATTTCTCACAAATGTTCATAACACTTATGCAAAAATTTCCAGTACTTTCAAGTGACTAAAGACAATGATGTCTGCAATCCTTCCAACCTCCCAGTATTGCCCCAATCAAGAAAAAAACATGGAAGATTAGTGTCTACAGAAAACTGTGCTGTTAGTGTTTATAGAATACTGTGCTGTCAACATTAGTTGAACACTGTCAACAGTTCACTCTCACAATAACTAAGCATAAAGGGAAAAATCACCAATCCTCACATACCCATTCCTGTCCCACTGTCACCCCATTGCAAGGCTTTGAAGTAAGGAAAGGCGCAAAGGAAAAAGAGAAAAACTGGAGAAGAGATCCAAAGTGGAATGAAACCAATTGCCAGAAAAATTAAGTCCACTCTAATTTTAGAATAATTGAACACTGTTCAAGAAGATAAAATATGAACTACAAGAGGTGTCTTAGTTAATTTCCACTCGTTGTTGAGACAAAATACCCAATGCCCAAAATTAGGAAAGGCAAGGTTTATTTCTTACAGTTCTTGGGAGTTTAGTCCATACTCTGTTCACTCCAAGGCAGTATGGTGTGGCGGGGCAGCCATTCATGGCAGCCACCAAACAGAAAGGTGAACTGGCAAGACAGAGAAAAGAAGCACGTGTTCCTCCCGCCCTTATGTTGTACGTCAGCTCCACACCTGGGCGGGTACAGCACTCACATCACCAATCCCAGCACTAGACAACAAACCAATCACAAATGCCAGACTCAGGCCCATCCAAATTACATGAGGCCTTGGGGGGGACACAGGATCAAACGAATACAAGGAATAAATTTCATATCTACATGACTTAAAAGTACAAGCTCAATTTTAAGCAAGTCGTTCTCAAAATACATACCCCCTGAAAAAGAAGCAGGACAGTTTGGAATTCTTTGGCAATTGGGTGACAAAGAAGAGCACTGTAGTAGTAGGGAGGAAAATGGGAAAAAGAAAGATAGAATAGAAGAAATATAGGATCATGGCAAAAGAGAACCATAAAATCAGAAGACCCACACACTACACCAATTGACCAAAAATAGCATAAAAGACAAAATACCTGAACTATGATATATTAGCAGATCACGGTGGTACTGAGACATTCAGCCTGTAAAACACCTCAGTGTCGTAGAAGTGAATAAGAAGCTTCACAAGTGCATAAAAACTATTGCATGTAGACCAACTGAGGAAATTGCCCCCTACTACAAGGTACCCACGAATCAGAAGAAAACAGTAAAATGGCATTAAAAAATGACTAGGTACATTCAATCAAACATTTGAGGAATTGAAAGCATTCTTGAATTCAAAACTTAAAAATTAACAACAGAAATAGACAGCAGTAGGAAGGGGAAGAAAAGGAAGTTGAATTCATGGTATCTTATAACCCTAGCAATCTGGGTAGCTGGAGCAGCAATATCACAAGTCTCAGACCAGCCTGCACAATTTAGTGACATAGCGAATCTGTGCTTCAACATTTTATAGAAGAACTGAGGATGTAACTCAGTGCAAAGGCCCTGGGTTCTATCCCCAGTACCCCAAAACTACCAAAAGCAAAAATAACAATGAAAGCTGAACTCACAAATCAAAAGGAAAAACAAAAACCATAATTCCATCAGAAATTAAGAAATTACAAGATGCTCAAAGGAGAGTAGATGGAAATATATATTTAATAAATAACAGTGAAAACAAGCAGGAAAGCAAACAAGAAAAAAATGGACTCATAAAAGATATTTTTAAAAATTTGAAAGTCATGGAGGATCTCCTGAGTTCCAATAGAAGAAAAACAATACAATGGGGCAGGGCAAATATTTAAAGCTATAACCCAAGACAAAATTCCCTAGTGTTTGCATCACTTCCTAAATGACAAGTCTCCTTCTCTTTGGTAGTGTTATGCCACAATGGCCAAATTCACTTTTATATTGTCAATAGGCAAAAATACTTTTACTCCAACAAATAAAATTATCTTAATTCCCTGTGCATGTAAAAGGTTATATAGCTTTTAAAACATTGCCCACAGTTTGGTAAGTTAAAGCATTTCGCAGCACACAGGTGAGGAACTTGGCGTAATAAGAATCCTGCATGAGGTCCTCAACTAGGCAATTGTAGATCTACTATTATTTCAGTGTTGAATTCTGTTCCCTAATACTGTTTCCATCACACTCAGATGTAGTCCAGGCCAATGAAAGGTGTTTCCTGCAACGTGTTAGCACTTACTTGTGCCAGAACACAGGGTGATTCATTTCTCTTCAAGTGTCCCTTGTGTGGTATTGCACAGCTCTGCTGCTGTTGCTCTTATTGTTGTGCATGGATGTCTTTGTAAAAAGGAATCTTCTTATCAGAAATTTTAGCCTCCGCTATTCCAAATCTATCGTTGTCTTTCTTGGTGGTTGTCTTTTTGCATTCATCTGTTATCTCTTCCTCTTGCAGAAAAATACTTTTTTATTATTTTCCCTTATTCTAACCTGTATAGACAAATAAAGAAAAAATTAATATTCTACACTTTCTTGTAGAATAAAAAAGAAGAGCACCAAGCTATTCAATTTACCACAGTTAATGAAAATAACGTCCTTGTTTTGTTTCATGTATTTTGCAGAACCGTGGATTATATTTTTTTTTCTCATGTACTGAGTCAAAATGTTCACAGCCCCACATACATACACACACACACGCACACACAAATACAAACACATCACTACCACCCAAGCAAAAAGCAATCATACCACCAAAAAAAGCTAGATTAAATCTTTGTCTCCAACATATCTTTCTCCATTCTTTCAGTTCCTAAGAGTATTTTAAAAAGTCACATTGTAATGACATAATAATCAGTCTCTATTTTAGGAGTTCAAATCTCTTTTATCACCTACTTAAGAGCAAATTAGCTACTATGTAATAAATGGAAACTAAAAGTCGAGATGTAGGAGTTTTCAGTGTCTATTAATACTAAACAAATGTAAGTCCCTTACGCTACTGGTAGAAAGAAAGGTGTGGTTTATGCATACAAAAGTTGTCTTAGATCCAAAAATATAGCTTAAATTAGGTCATTATTCTCATACTAAAGAAGAATTCTAAATTCTCATCATTACAGTTATTTTTCTACTGAATGCCTCACTGTTATCTTTAACTCAATTTGACTTCTATCCTTCAAAGTTAGCTTGTCTTTGTGATTGACAGGTTTTTAATTAATAGGTCCCTTCTTTCATTTACTCAGTGCATTAGCTAGTTTTATTTTCTATACCAAAGTACTACATACTGGTGACTTACAAACAACAGCAATTTATTTCTCTGCCTTAGACGACGAAATATGAAATGAGGGTAATGCATGGTCAGGTCTTTATTGGGGTCTTTTTCAGGCTGTGAACTGTTGACTTCTCCTTATATCCTTCTATTTTGGAAGGGAGGTGAGAGACCCTTTGGGGCCCCCTTTTGCAGGATAGTAATCCCATTCACAAAGGCTCCACTCTCAGGACCTCATTACCTTCCAAAACCCCACTCCTCTAATACCATCATTTAAGGGGTGGGATTCCAATGTATGAACTGGCGTAGAAGAATGGGACACAAACATTCAGCTGGCTTCACTTGGGCCCCCAAACTCAGATCAATCATTCTCTCACCCATGTTTTCCATCCCCTTTATTGAATCAACCAGGAGTTCACCAATAGAGTTCCAAACTTGTCACACCTGACGCTTTCCCCTTCATCACTAACACCACTCTAATCTTCATTGCTTCACATTTGACTGCCACTCTCATCTCTATTTTTACTTTTCGGTCCTCCATCAGAGTGGACGTACTCCCACAAGATCAAGAGCAAGATCAATGTTGCCCTCAAATCCTCAGTTTTTGCCCTATTCATGTATGATACAGGGCTAATTCCTAAAATTAGAATCAAAAGCTTTGTAGCTGAGTTCCAACCTGCCTTGCTTCATTTCAGTTCTTGTGTAAACCCTTGCTTGACTTGACTTGGACACTCAAACCCACCTACTACAGTATGTTTCGTGTTAAGCCTATGAAAACAGACTAAATAATTTCAGTTGTTAGCACCTGGCTACTCCAGTACCAAAAAGTTTAAATCATAAGTGATTGATTACCTCACATGACAATAATTCTGGAAGTGGATACCTTCTCAGGTCTGTTCTTCTAATACAGTGACATCAATGACAGGGCTTTTTTCCCCAAATTTTTCTGAATCATGCTTGGTTTATTAACCAAAGCCTTCACAGAGTAGAATTGTTTCAAGGGTAGGAATTTAACAAATTACTTGGCAGGAAGGATCAGGTCACTTTAAAAGTTTACACATACTATGTTTCACCCACTGTAACTAGAGAGATCCCAGGATCCTTCAAAAGATAAGAACATGATGAAGACAAATTAGGGTTCACTTAAGAAAAGTCTAATTTAAAAATGGCTGTTAGGCTAACGTAAAGTTACCAGGGGAAGTCTTCTTTGCCCAGGAATTCCTATCACAATTATGTAGATACTGACAATACTTATAAAAGTTATATTGACTTTAACTCTTACAGCAGTAGACAAGCTAGAAGTGTATTGTCTAACTTTGCAATGAGTTTATCTGATGAAAGCTCTTATGACATATTACCACACACACATACGTGCACACAACCAGCTAAACTAACGAGAAATGATTGGCAAATTTACATAAACTCAGAAGTCATTATCCCCAACCATGTTTGGGCCCTCAATGGGTTGAGTCTAAAAGAAGAAATTGGATTTATAGGAGCAACTAGCAGGCGAGACACCTGAAGAAGTACTAGCAGGGCACCTGAGAACAATTTTGCCTTCTTTATGATTCTAACAGCAATATCATTGTTTCCTTCAAAAATAAATCTGAAGGCATTTTCTTTAAAGATGTTTTTCTCTTTAACTCTGTGGCTTTGCTGCCATAAATTTATTCTTTTATTCTCAAGATGGTGTTCTGAGAAAAGTTCCATACTGCCCAGAAACCCTTTAACTAAGTAAAACCTGTCAGAAAGGGATCTTGTCAACATGTCTAGGTGGGAATTGTGAGCCATTCTTTCTGTCACCTTATTATTCATCACATGAGTCACGTGAACACACGGAATGCACAGAGTTATGAGAAGATTGGTGTGAGTAGAGTGTACTCAGTAATTAAAAGGAGGAATAAAAGAAAAAGGGGAAGCCCTTAAGTAATAAACGCTGCATTGAATCCTGTCTAGTAAACAGAGCTACAAACATCTGAGAGAATGATTATTTAATGGATTTATTCAATATCTAACTTTCCTCATGCACATTCTTTCTTTGCTCTCTTAAATGTTTTCTCCATAAATAATGTTTGACCCAAAGCCTTAGATACAATGCTGAAAAAAATACACATCTACTCCAAATAATAGTAATCTTACAGCCTCCCCCACACACACCTCCACTTTGAGAATTTCCTACATAGTAGTCATGGCCATGTGAAAACCAAATGTCCATATTTTGCGTCTCTAGTCTAGTGAAATTATGTTAATGCAGACGTAGGAGAGCTAACTCTCGCGGTGAAGACAGAATGCGGGCTCTACCTCCCAGGCAGAATTTCCCTAGTCTCTTATCTATCTCCACATGTCAGCCCCACCCCAGCACTGTCGTCTGCAGCAAAGTGGCTACAACGGCACAGACGTTCACAAGCAGTTGCTGAGACCAACTCGATGCTTTTTGCACTGCACACTCAGCACCAGCGCAGGCTGCCTCATGTGAGGGGTGATTCTCTCCATCTCCTGGATCATACTTCCCCCGCAAAGCTGCCTAAGCTCCAAAGACCTGTAGTTCTTTCGGTCCACAGTCAAAGCCATTACTCGACTTTACAAATGCCAAAGAGATGGCTGGGTGGTGATGAATTCTGCTGTTATCAACAAATGTGGTGACCCCAGGCTTACCTTTTGGTCCAGTTCCTTTCCTGGTAAGCCTTTCTCAAGGCCCAAACTGTATCTTTCGGTTTTGCTTTTTGTGAGTTATACATGAAAGTTTAACTGTATCAAGAACATAATTGCAAACAACGAGACGGTATAACCTTGGATTCACGTAGACATGGTTCAAATCCAGCTCAATCTCATTTAGGCGTGTGGACCACAGGGCCCCTAATACCGTTAGAGGATATATTGTGTCACAGAAGGAGGCCTCAGTTTCTGTATAACAGAATAATGTGTTCATCACGCAGATGTTGCAAAGATCAAGCTCAGTGCAAAACACTCTTAACAGAGACTCCAGAACATTCTAAGTATTAATTAATTGTACCTTTTTTAATCCTAGAAGATTCTCAAATGGCAATGAGAATCAGTGATGCAAGAAAATGTAAGTAAAGAACAAAGCCGTTGTCTGACCATTCCTGCCAGAGCGCTCAGTGCCCCACAGCTGCCAGTCAGGGTGCCTGAGATGTGACACCTCAGGGAGGCAATGGTGCCTGTTACAATTTGATTCCAATACCTGAGATGTTAGTGCTACTGGAAGACTGAAAAGTAGTCAATGTAATGTTGGGTCTCATTAAATTTAGAAATAATTTAAGAACCTTAAACTTCTTTTTAAAATTATGTTAAACTATTTTACTGGCTGTTGTAGATCTGTTAAGATATAGATAGATAGATGATAGATAGATAGATAGATAGATAGATAATCAAAATAGTACAGACTGACAAGACTTTAGAAAATATTAACACTAATTACAGGTGTGAACTCACCAAGGGCATGCATATACAAATGCAGGGGCACACATTTGCACACCCATGCATGCTCGCCTAAAATTCCATCACTCACACATGGTCTATTTTTCAAGGGAAGTTAAATTTATGTAAAAGCAAAAGAACACAGTCTAATAGTTGCCTTTAAAATTATTATTGGCATCATTGTCATTATTGATTGTGATTTTAAAAGGTAGGGATTGGAACAAAATATTTCACACACATTCTCTTGTATGAACATCATAACCTGTGACATGTCTCTTTTGTTTATACCATTGAATAGAATTATATGTTATTGGTTATCACTACAACTTAAAAAATCTGATGATACCAACATTCTTGAAATTCTAGTTGATGGTGGAGAAGGATATGAGATCTCCAAGAAAAATTATATATAGGCTATCCTAATGGCTGTAGAACTTTGCAAATATGTAAAATTATTTGTAAGGCTTGTGGAGTACCAGAGAGGCAAAGGGCATCCAGGTAGAAATGATGTGTCTCTCAACTGCCCTTATCAGAGGGCTAATATGTGTATTTGGCAGCCGTTTTGTACTGGTCCCCAGAATGAAAAAAGCAATTATCTTTTATCTCAAGAATTATGTTTCATCCTGTTGTCTTGGGATACTTATCTAAAAGAAAAAATTTCCTAAATTTTTGTATAATACTGTATATTTCCCACTGGTTATTTAATCAACTATATATAAATTGCACTATCCCGTCTTTCAAAATATTCAATATGAATAATACTTCATCCTCAACATTGAACATTTCTGTACAATTTAATGAACTGCTGCAAAACACAGACTCGCATATGTCTGTGTTCCATTGTACTGTGTAAGATTTATTTCACTTTGGAGATAGAAGTGTAAGAGATATTCTTAAATGTGAACTTTCCATTTCCCATCAAAGTATTGAAACTATTCCAGTATCATGTTAATATTTTGCTACCTCAATAACCTAAAAGTAAGCTTTTGTAGTGTTTACCCAGGTAATAAGCTTCCATAAGAATATAGAGTATTTGCCTCCAACAGAATCACAGGTAGATATTTATGCAGCCTTGCATTTAAAAATGCACTGGATTGATTTCTCCACAGGGCTTGCTTGTCACAGTGTTTTGTTAACCCACCCTCTACAGTACAGTGTATCAAATAACTTTGCTTTGCATCATCAATTAGACCACAAAAAAAAATATTAACCAAAATACTTTGCCTTCCAAATTCTTAGCTGCTCCAGTGCTGAAATCCAATGATGTGTAGAAAAGAAAACCCTCGTAACTCCTTGCCTGATAAATGAGTAGGGAGAATTTGACAGATCAGAACGAGATGAAGCAGCCTAAAACATTTGGCACAATGTGCGCCTGGCATACAGCGACTGCCTGTCAAATGCCTATGACTCCATACAGCAGTGAGGGACCCTATGGAGCAGCAGATGGGCCATTAAGGTAGTATTAATGTAGATGCCATCAGTTTTCAGTTCTGACTGGGACATACTCTTTAGAACTATGAGCAGCTGCTGCCATTTATTGTGACAGCTTCCTGCTAACTTTTGCCAACTGGCACAATCTGACTCTTTGTACCTGAGCTATTAAATGTGTGACTTCCACCATTTTATTCCTCCAGAGAATGCTTTTAATAATCCTCTAAAGAAGGAATGAAGCATTTATCACCAAAGTGAATATACATTCCATGCAGCTCTACTGTACAAGACTCCCGCTCAGAGTTCTTTCCACACCTCATGTTAATGCTTCCTTATTAAAACTAAGCATGGATCTCTTCACATATACGAAAGTGCTAAATTGAAAATGATCACTCATACTAATTCTAAGTCTTTAATGTGATATTGATGCATTTAACTATTTACAAACTAAAACACTTTAATCCTTTGACATATTTCCCTAGTAAGCAGATTAAAATGCCACATACTATATAATAAATGAACAAACCAAAAGTGCATTATTTTGTTGTTCTTTAAGTACAGGTAAATATACCTATCTCAAAAGGTTTAGATACACCTGCTGGTTTATTTAAAGTGCATAAAGAAATTTTAGGCTTATGAATGGATTTAAAAGCCCCATATAGAAATAATACTCCCACTATAGATCATGCACAATACATCATAAATAATGGTAATTGTGCATTTCTATCATCTGCAGAATAATTTCAGCAGTATGTGTAAGCAAACTGTTGGCAGCAACAGCCCTTTACTGACTTCCTTTCATCCAGCTAGACTTCGAGGGATACACTGCATCATTTTTGATTATGTCGAACAAGAAAGCTCACAGTACAGCACAGCATACGGTTTGTCAGACAATAAAAACTGCAGCAAGTCATTATAAAAATGGCTGGCAGATATATTCATTATGCTGAGCTAGCCATCTTTTCTGCTTCACATATCTCTACAATTGGACCAGTAATCTATGCATGAAAATTCTAAACAGATCTCATTCATTCAATACTATATTTCATGGGAAGGTTGGTCTGTGTGTTTGTAAATGAACACACACACGCACACGCACACACACGAAATTTGAAGGCAGATAAACTTTCTAAGTACATGTCAACACACGCAGTAATAGAATGCTTCTCTGAGAAAGAACAATGAAGTTTCACAGATTTTACACCCATAATACAGTTAAGGAGCTGCTTCTTAGATCTAGACATAGGAAAGAAATGTTATAGAAATCACATTTTTAATCAGATTTTATTGGTATATTTTAGATACACATAGTAAGTACATTCATCATAGAGAATTTGTACCTGTACATGATATAACTTGTTTTCTTTACCCCATCCCCCTATAATTTCAACCCCTTCTCCCCTCTAGAAATCATATTTAAGTTGCCCCATATTACATTTGATGGAAATATGGGAAAAAATTGTGTGAATAAGCCAAAGAGGGGGTTAACACAAGGACATCTGGATCCAAGATACTCTTAGTAATCCCTACATTTTCTTCCATGCGTAAAACTGACATCTGAGAGAATTTCAGAGACGCTTTTTACTCCCTGTGAATTTGCATGTGCATTTTTCTGTGCATTTGCATCCATACTATTTCTGAAGGAATGCAACAGTATTTATTTCAGGGCAAAGATGAAAAAATAAGCATTATATTGTGGAAATGGACCTAAAGAACAATGTTACTGAAAGCAAGTGTGATTTACAAGAAGGCAAAGAAGAATGAAACTGTTACAATAAAATATATAGCATGAATATAAAACACAATTTGAAGTTTTAATGCAATAATTTAAAATAGTACTCGGATGTGTTGATCTATTTAGAAGTCTCACTATCTATTGGGTGTTAACATTTCAGTGTATTTCACTTTACCTAGGATATTACCATGCCATAAGAGAGTGCGACCTTGTTTTGAATGTTTAACTAATAGTGCTTTTAATGATGAAGTAACTGCAGTAGCCAACTTTTGTAGGTTTTCCCTATGTTAACACGAAACACTTATACTTAACTCTAGGAAATTGGAACAATCTAATATGCTCATCGAAAGTTCTCCATTATTCAGTTTGATTTGGTGTCAGTTCTAAATTAAAGACGCAACTATAGCAGCAACATTTTGAAAATTACCCAATAATGCATTTGAAACAGATTGACCTACAAACAAGTGGGCTAATGCTTTTAAGCACCTAGTGTAAAGTTCCCTGAACAGGTTATTTCACAGGATTTTGTGGGAGATGTCTCTGCTTCTTCACCGGAAACCGAAGCCTTAGGCATGGAACCACCACAGTGGCTCTGTTGTCTGCCTGGAGACTCATACTTCTAAGAGGAATTAATAGCTCCACAATACTGCTGACATAATAAATATAACAACTGACCACAGAAGTTACAAGGAAGACTCACTTCAGAAACGGTGACATGAAATTTGTGATTATTACTCTTTATTGTTTTAGAGTGTCGATTTTTTATTTTAAAATGCATGCAGCATGTATATTAGTCTCAAGGAAATTTTTATACAAAATAATTTTTAAAGAACCCAAGGGACAGGATGCTATTTATTCTGCAAAGTTACTAAATAATTCTTTTTAAAATAAATAAAAATGGTATCTTGATAAATATTATGTTGGCATTCAGGGTCAGAAAATATGCTAGCATTTTCAATGGTCATGCTTTAGAATGTTTATCAAACAACTAAAATTAAGTAACTGTACCTTTCAGATCCTTTCTGCTGGGACAGACTTGTAAATCACTGAGAATCATGTGCAAGAGTGCTACAACATCCACAAATATATATAATGTCTGGGATTTGCAGCGCTTATGTTTTTCAAAGGCAGATGTAGTAGAAATGCTTTACTAAAAATTTAGAACTGGGAGTCTCTGAGCTGCCTTCTCACCGAAGGATCATTTCTGTTTCTAATCTGATTCACACTGCTATTGTCACTACTCTCTGAATAGAAATATGCATCTGACCTAGGAGAGGCACATAAAGAGGTAAAATCTAAAAGCTGAAAAGAAGAATATGCTATACAGTTAATCATTTTTAATAAAATATATGAATTTTTATTGCGACTTTATGAAAATTAGCAGAGATAGATAACAAATCAATGATCTTGAAATAAATTAATTACCTTAGTAAACTTTGGACTTGTAATCAGCAGGAACAGAGAACCTCCACTTGCCATTCTGGATACTTTTTAATAAATTAAGATATGCAGTATTTGATTATATCTTGGTCTAATTGGGCTGCAACGACAGAATACCACAGATGAGTGGTTTAAGCAACAAACATTTATTTTTCACAGGTACGGAAACTAGAAGTTCTAAGACCAAGATAGCAGCAGACCCAGTGTTTGGTAAAGGCATTCGACCTGGGGGGCAGATGCGCATTTTCTTATTTTGTCCTTACATGACCAACAAAAAAAACTCATCTCTTGCCTGTCTGTTATAAAGGCATGAGGTTCATGTATGAGAATTACACACTCATGACTAATCACCTCCCAAAGTTCTCACTTCCTAATATGAACATGTGGGTTAAAGGTTGAATGTATAAATTTTAAAGGAACACATCCTGTCCACAATATGAAAAGTGACAAACTGAGGGTCCATAATCTTGTAAGAATCAAAATCACAGAATATCTCTATGGCACATCAATCCATAAATGAATATTTATTGATTTAAAGAGTATTTCCAGGTTTTTAAGAAGTACGTTTCTCATGTCAGTGTGCATACTGCATGAATTTCAAAAGCATATCAATATCCAGATAAAGTAAGGTGAAATGATTAGGAAGGTGACAAATTATTGAAAATTTACTTAGGATGATACACTCCAAATACAAAAGATTCCACTGATAGTGATTTCTCAAAAGTCTAATAAGGTTAAAATGCTTGCTGTGTCTTTGCCTGTTAACTGTCATGGAAATAGTTTATCTAGAAATGAGTTGTTATTAAAACATTCAGGAACTTCAAGGTAAAACAAAATTATACCCACTTGCATTTCTTACTTACCTCTTCACATTCATCAGATAAGCATAAAAGCAAAAACTCCTCTATACGTATATATAAAGGAATTTTATGTATTGTTTTCACTTGAATTTTGAAAAGTGAATTTATGAATCTATTTTCTTAGGTTTTGAGTGATATTTGTTTCCTATAAACAACCTAAAGCACATCTAACCACTAAGTGTACAGCAAAGAGAACAAAACTGAGGTCAACTCCACTCATCTTTCACCAAGTCTGTCTTTTCCCATCTTAATATCACCTGAAACTCTTCTAATCATCTTCCTAACGGGGCAACATACAGTTAGCAGGAAAAAGTAAATATAAAAACAAGAAATAAGGCAATTTTAAGACTCAAACTAAACAATAAAATGTCAGTTTAGGGAGTGTTTCTTCTGTCTAAAACAATAATTCTCAGTTTCTCAGATTCTCCACTGCTTCTCTATGTAAGATGAAGTCTTGATGTGGTAGAAGAGTCTGGGACCATATAAAAGCAAGACTTCCACGTACAGTGTCCACTGTGCCCTCCATTCCTTTATATTCTTTACTCCCAGAGGTGTTGCGTGTTCAGCTGGCCATTGTGGGGAAGATGGTGACCTTTTGTGTATTATGGAAGAGACGGAATTCGGTACTGATTAAGTAGGTCCACTATGTTCATGTAGGAAATTACTACAATTCTCCCCTTCAAACTTGGTCAACCACTCCACCATCCTGGAAGGGGAAATAGCCCATAACCAGGTCCTTCTGGTGATTCCTGTATCAGTCAGATTTCTCCTGGGGTAATATTGTACCCATTTTTTTTTAAATCCTCACGAGTTTGAGATTTGCCCTGAGTTACACGGGTGTATACTATAGGTCTACTTTAGGGTTTTTTCCATGTGTTCTAATTTACTCTAAGGGTAGTTACTAATAACTCTATGATCATCTCACAACAGAGAGTAGAAGTAGAGAGACCAGTGCAATCATGCATTGCTTCTTAACTGACACACAGTCACTTCTGCATAGAGCCCAAGGACTGAGGAAAGTACCGTCCAAGAAAAGTCAGTGGGTGTCCATAGACTCGTCAAGAAAGCTGAAAGCCTACGTGAAAAGGTCTCAAATGCATTCATCTATGGTATAAGCTTGCAAGATGTTGGAAAGAATAGTGCCACACCTCCTCTAGCAAACACTGGAGAGTTATTACTATCAGTTCCTTGAGCTTGGCTCTGTCACACTACTCATGCTAAAGGCTTCCTGTAACCTGATCACAAAGGACCGCCACATGGGGGTGACTGAGCCACTGCACTGCTTCTCCACAGACCGGACTGAACAGTCCTTCACTGGACCAATAGTTACTTAGCCTGTGCATTTTTCACAGCTATGAGGACCCCTCTCTAGAATAGAAAGGAAGACAAGTTTACTACATCATTCCCTTTCTCTTTGCTACTTCTGTTTCTTGGAAAACACTAACTAGTAAACAAGAATATTTTCTTTCTCTATTAGAAGAATTTTCTAACAAGAATCCACCAGAATCAAAAGCTAAATGAAAATAATGAAAGTAGGAAGATTATCCCTCAGAATTTCTTTGACTACAAAGTTATGGACTAAGTGCGTAATCCTATTTTTGCAGTTCAGCAGTTGAATACTGTCTTTCTCATTACATTTCTCCATAAGCCATGCTTCTTACCCTTCGCACACTTGATGACTAGGTAAAAACCACGTGTTCTGGAAAACAAAAGGTGAAAGGACACTGAATTTTAATATTATAGGCATTAGACATACAAGAATTCTGTTGTTTTTTCTTTTCTAAGTATCAAGTACTTGAGCATAGAATATGTTAGGACATAAGTAATACAGAAAGAATTGTAGCCTTGCGAAGAAACTTGAAGTTTAAAAAAAGAAACTATTGATTGAACAGTACTTATATCCTTTTTCTGGAATGTGGTGTACAAAACAAGACTCAGAAGAATAAAACCACTATGGTTAAAGGACAAGTGTTTTAAATGTATAAAAAAAAACTAATTGAAATATATCTTAATGTGCATTTGTGACAATAAACATGCATATTTTAAAATAATATATCGTATAGACTAAGGTCAAAGAAAGTTCAACCTACCCTTCTATCTAAGGATCTAGCTATGAAAGGTTGTACTTTGTATCCTTCAAGATTCAAAACTCCATGCTTGCTTGGAAAGGTGATAATCATGTGGGGATCTTTAGAGAGTACAATTAGTTTCCTTGGTTATAAAAATATAATTCTAGCTGGGCGTGGTGATGCACGTCTTTAATCCCAGCACTCGGGAGGCTGAGGTAGGAGGAGCGTTGTGAGTTCGAGGCCAGCCTGGGCTACAATGCGAGCACAAGGCCAGCCTGAGCTACATAGTGCGACCCTGCCTCAAAGTACCAAGGCCGGGAGTTTGGTTCAGCAGCTTAAGCACCTGTTTGGCAGGTGCGAGGCTATGAGTTTGATCCCCGGTGCTGCAAAAAATAATAATAATAATAATAATAATAATTCTGTGAAACATTACCAGAAGAGAATAGCCTGATCTGGCTTATAATAATGTGTATTAGTAGTATGGAATACATTTTTTTAAGAAAAGAATGCTTTTTAAATATTCCTGATGGAATATCCAAAACATTCTCCATGTTATCTTTTAATTGTGAGAATTCAATTTTATTCGGATTGCTAGTTTGTTTCCATTTATACTTCCCCTGTCTGAATGCCAAGTGAGGCCCTGGGTTCAATTCCCAGTATCACAAAGATAAACAACTGAATTTCAAAATAATTTAATAAAAGAAATAAGTTTATTTCAAATGTAATACATTGCTTTTATTCTAGTCAATATCAGGAAAAACAAACATATGCACAAATCCTAGAGATGGGAGGAAATATATTTAAATAAATGATATAGAAGACTCTTTATGAAAATGCCTCGTTGGGTATTTGGGATACTGCACTTTCTTAGACCTAACATCTAAGGATAAAGAAGCAGGTTTTGAAGTTGAGTGTTGGAATCAGGTTGCCTCATCCTTACAGGTGCTTGAAGTTTGCAGTGGTCCTCCACATTCAATTTATACTAAAGTAACAATGCCGTGGTGATGTACACAAAACAGAAAGCTGAGGAAATTCAGAAGGTGTCTTACTTTTGTGGCTCCCCCCACTTCGTAGTTTCCAAATGGTAAACAAAAGTCAGATTCTCTGGTCTTATATATTTTTTGATTTTCTCTGACTCTTACAGTGAAATAGGTTGAAAATCAACATGGATGTCCAAACCTTCAAATAAACCCAGCTCCTCTTTTCACTTTACTCCTGGGACTCTACCACAGCACCACCATATTTTTCCAGATGCAGCCATCATGCATTCCAGGCCAGGGAGAACTCTAACATGCTCTGGACTGATTTTTTTCAGATCCTCTTGAATGCTACGCAACAGGCTCCTTTCTTCACATTTTATTATCTTCTAAGAGACAGTGGGCTCCGGAGGATGAGCTCATTCCACCTGAAGGAGGAGGTGGGAGAATATTCTGACTCACAGACATTTGCAACTCTGTACCCTTCTCCTTTGGAAAAGCAGTTCATGAAACAGATATCTTCCATATCTAAATATAGGACCAAAGATGAAAATTGGAATTTAGATGCACGTACACTTGTCTGAAGTTTTCCATCTAGTTCCTGTCTCAAATCATGTGACTCTCATTGCAATTTTTTATTTTTACTTTTATTTTACTTTTACTTTATTAGTAAATGTTTGAAGTACTTAATGATTATATTACTGTAGAGAATTGGTACGTCTACATACCAGACCAGTTCCCATCTTCACACACACACACACACACACACACACACACACTCCTTTTATTTCTCCAGTGTTGGATTTATTTATTTATAAGACTGTGTAAAAATTATTTATTATAATTACAGATTGAAAACTAGGCTAAAAATTAGGCTAAAAGTACCTATAAAACACATAAGAATCATGCAAACTCAAGGTACATTTTTAAGCATTGTCCCTGCAGGACTATGATACTTTCTTTTTGTTTCTCTTTTTTCCTTTCATCTATTTTATCTGCCGCATATTACAGTATAACAATTTTCCAAGACTGTATTTGTACAGTGCGAAAATACTATTAATTTGCTTGTCATATATAGATATAAAAATATTACCTAACACTTTGCCTCAAAACTCCACACCAGTACTATACTCAGGTACTTACATCATACAGATTCATTAAAGTCATTTAAGAGGAGTGGGCGTTGTTTTTAACCATGTGCTATGAAATCTGTTCTTGGCCTTACAGAAAATACATGTTCTTTTCATGAACAAATCAGAAGGCCACAGGGATACTGTGGTCAGTGTAGTTGTTTTCCTGCTACTAAATAATTGATTAGAATTTTCTTTCACTTGTATCTATTAAAACAATTCAATGAAATATCCATTGCATGTTATTGATTAAAATATGTCTAGCCACAAAGTGGGCACAAAAATAATGTAGGAGATGTCAGTTTTTGCAAATACAGGACTTTATAGACCAGTTCAATAAATTTCCAAATGTTTTATGACTCAAGTGATTAGACAGTAGAGCTAATTGCTCTAAGTATTGTTTTTCTTCAAGGCTTACTTCCTACTTTTACTCATTCAAGTAAAACAATTTAGAATCACCAGGAGAAATGGGTAATGTCTTTTCAAACCATATTTCCCATAACACTTAGTTTCCCACAGCAAATCATTAAATAGTCAACAGATGCATTTAGTTTTCAGTCTCTTTACAATTTCAAGCAATTATTTTGAAGGGCAAAAGTGGCACTTTTTCCTTTACTGCCGAATGTCTCCCCTTGCCCCCAATTAAATAGGTTATCAAAGAAATCACTTTGCTTCTTGTCCAACTTACCCCTACTTTCTGTTTCAACACACTGAGAGTCGATATCAAATGCCATGAAGTGTCTTGGGGCAAGTAAGAAAATAGGTTTAAAATTTACTTTGTGAAAAGAAAATGACTGATTGTGGATATACAATCTAATAAAGGAACCAGTCCAGTTAATAAGGGTGAGCACCAAACAATTATATCACCTAGGAAACTCTCTACTCCAGAGTTGACAAATTATTGGGAACGCCCCACACACTCCAAATTCCTTTTGTTTCATCTGCAAAATATAAAGCAAATATACTTTACTGACATGATTTTTTTTCTGGCACCTTTCCATATCCAATTCCATTCATGCAGAAAAAGGATGAAATTCCATCATTCGAGCATGACATCTCAAAATTCAAACTTAATGAGAGCTTTGGCAGCTTCTGTCGAAGGCAGACAGTGATTAACAAAACACTTCAGAGTACAAGGCACAGCAGTGCTCAAAGAAAACAGTGATGATCTCCACTTAATTGTAGAAAAGCCCAAAGCATCTGCCAGCCGAGGAGAGCTGGAGCCATAAGGAGCTATTGCTCAGATAGGCTGTCATCTCCAGAGATCAACAACCATATGCTCAGCTCAAGCGCAAACTCCAAAGAAGTTAATTTTCTGACAAAATACAGGGATAAATATGACATTCAAACAAGTGTGCTCACTCATCCCGAACACACGTTCATCTGCACGCATCAGATTTATGCATCGTTTAAACATAAGCAAATATAATTTGTTTGGAACACAAACATTGCTGCATGAGTACAGGTGTAATTAATCTTTGTCTGCTCCACAGGTTCTCGTGTTCTACTGGATAACCACGCTTTCAGCAAACTTTTGATGAATGGAGAACTCACTTGTTGCTCACACCTACACATACGCCACATTCTTGCATGATCCAAAATAAATGCAACTTGTTTAGCTCAAGATGAAAAAGGAACTTATTGTATCTGTGATTCAGTGTTTAAATATCTATGCCTGTAGGGGGGTGGAGAACCCAAAGTTGATAAGTTTAAAATGCACAAATTGCAAATCATCTATTATGAACAGATCGGTCACCCTATCTTTACCTATGCATCTATGTATCGCTTGTGTATCAATCCTGCCTGCTATCATCTATCCTCCTGCTATTTTATCACATCTATCTCTGAAAGCAAACGTGGGGTGTTGCCAAACCTACTCAGGATATAGTCTGGCAAATAAAAGGAAAAGTTTCCAGCTGGAAGTAGATTCCTCTCAGGATAAAGTTAGCAAAGAAGTTGCTTGCTGGTACCTGCAGTGATGGTATAATCAAATTGAAAAATAACACAAATTTAGAAGCAAGAAAATAAGCAAAAATGGGTGTTGAATATACAGGCTTCATCAAATGAAAATAAGATTTTAAAGTCTAAAAAGATAAAAGAAGAACATAAAAAGAATCCCTGTGTTCCCCCATCATTTTGAGGAGGATAAATCTCTTGTAATACTTCCTTGGAAGATGCAACATGTAGTGTCAGATGGACTGAAGTCGGCAGACTATTATCAGTGCATGTCTTGAAAGCAGGTGTTTGATTTAGCATCTGTACCCTAGCCAAACAGCAGCTAATTTTTCAGAGGTAAAAACCACAGTCCTTTTAAAATCTAAAGAGAAGCATCTGGTACCATACAAGGTACTTCAGCAGCAAATCTAACTCCTGTTTTAAAAACTCCCAAAATCCTTCCCAAAAAAGAATTGGATTTCTCCTTTGTTACAACATCAGCTCCTTAAAATCCATGCAATGAAACTTCAGTGTTCGGTTATCTTTAGTTTCAGCTTCTTCCTCTACAATGAGAGTTACCATGGAAAGTATCTGTATTGTACATTAATGCATAACCTCTGCTAGACTTTGAATTAATTTGCTACTTTACAATTCTGCAACTTCAAGGCCCTCATACATTTATCTCTTAAAATATTTTTATTTTTATAATTATATAAGTAATCTATGCTTATAGCAGAGAATTTATAAAAAGGAGGAAATTGTAAACAGGAAAGCTCCAATCATCTATAAAGCCACAATCAGAAAAATATATATATGTAGTTAATTTTGATTAATTTCTCCCTATACACATATAATACTCATATCATTGAACTAATGCTAAAATATAAGTTTAATTTTTATTTCCTTCCCTTCACTCTACTTTCACTCTAAGCATTAACGATATCATCACAAAGTATTTGAAAACACATAATTGCTTAATATCCCACAATACATATGGAATTATTTTACAATGATTAATCTTAATCATTCTCTCTCTGGAGTTTTTGAAAAAATTTTGCCATTATAAATAACTCAATAATGAAATTTATTATAAAAATACTATTTGAAAGTATTCGCAGGAGTCTTCATATCAGATGATATGATTATTTTAGACTCTAATAGATGTTGCTGTCTTTTTTAAATATTAAGACCTTAATATTCACAGTGGCCATTATGAATATTACCATAAAATAATATTTCCATTTAAAAAAGTTAAACCATGTTCTAGATAACTTTGTTAGAGAAAAAGTTTGTAGTCTGAGGAAGAGCACTGAATATAACAAAAATGATTAAAACTCTTCCAAGGTAAGATGATTTAAGAGAAGCAATATTCGAAGTTTTTATTTAAGAATTGAAATTTTATAGATTTGAGGAGAAAGCATATACGATTTTTTTGTCATCCTTTGTTTTTTGCCCTATGCAAGAGATAACAGAGTAACATAAAATTGTATAAGCAGACAGAAACTGAAAAGATGCTGTAGAGGTGATCTAATAAAAGAAATGCTCCGAACATTAAGAAGAGTTTATTCTAACATCAAGATGTATAAGATTTGTAGAGAGGCTTCAGAGTCCGCCATCGGGCATGACCACCCATCCGTCTGCACGAACATCCCCTGCTTCAGCAACTGAGCCTTCACCTACCCGGGCACCTCTGTGCTCCTCTTCCGTCAAGCCACAGTCACACAGGAGGTCAGAACCGCTGTCGCTTCCGCAGCTTCTCCCTTAATCCTGCTCATTTGCCTTCCGTCGCTCCTGTCCCCCTGAAACGCTCTTTTAGTCACTTTTCATTTGTCTGGCCGACTGTCTGGATTACTTCTTACTTCCCTTCTCTTTTATTTACATTTATTCCTCCTTGAGACTGCCTGCTAACGAATTAAGCCCATTCACCTCTTTTCTGATGATCCTGCTCTGCCCTCCTCAGAGAACAGCCTTTCCCTTTTCTCTGCATGCAAGTTGATTTCATTTTTTTAAAGAAGAAAGGCCAACAATTCACCCCAAAACGCCTTCCCCTTTGATTCCAACACCAAAGAATTCGTGACATGCATTTTCCATGGCTAACACATAACATGGACACTCTTTATAAATAGATCTTATTTTTCTATATAATTATAAACCAAAGAGAAAGCACTTGAGAATCTTACATTTATGCATTTCTCTGTGTGTTAATTTTCTTTTTAAAGAACCATTATTTTCACAGTGCAAATACCTTATAAGGACTGCAGAGCTCTCCTATCTTTAATCGTTTGCAAGGAAAATTATCTCCTCAGCAACCCTCCACAGTCCCTCTCTGTCGTATGACATTTACCTACCATTCTGACATTACCATGATCATTCTCCCATGAAATCATAAACTATAAAACATTTAATCTTGTGGCTGGTAGTATCCAGTAAATACTCAACACATTGATACTTCCCCATCTTCCTTGCTTCAGTTCTCTGTCTTTATTATTCCACTTTCTGTGGAAAATTGTCATTTTTCTGGCCTTCAAATATCTGTCTTATTTTTCTCTTTGTGGAAATCTCCCTCCTGCGTTAGGGTCACCATCAGTGCTGCTGTAAATTAACATGTGTTCCTAAAAATCAGTACACTATACCAAAGCATACAGTAAAATCACTAGGTTCCAGGAGCAAATGGGGCTAGGCACATGTCATCCGTGATACTCAGAAACAAACAGAAGCCCAACAGAAATGCTAGCATAATTTCATACATGTCAACTGGTTGAGAAGTACACTAATACTATGATAACTAAGGTTCTTTACATGAACGTATACCTGAGGTCTGCTTAAGCATAATTGTAAAGGAGATGCAGTCTAGAAATGACTATGAAGTGGTAGAAGAAGGATTATCTGAAAGCAGGTGACAATTTGTAACACTAGAAGAAAAGGTAACCACATCAGTATCCTTCGACGATTTTAGAAAAATCATTCTGCTTTCTGAAAATATCTGCTCTTTGTTTTACAAATAACCCTGGCCTTATTTTTATACCCTTCATTATAAACAACATCACCATGTGTGCTGACCTGTTTAGTGGCTGTTTGAAGCCATGAGCTCAGATGTATTCAGCATCCTTGACTGACAAGAGAAAGTTGTATGTGTTATAAGAGCCACTGAGGCCTGAATGTAGAAATGATTTTCCACCTGCAGAGATGAGAAAGAGTGTTGAAAGAGGAAGTATAATAAGGAGTCTCAGGATTTCTGTTTCAGCATTTTGAATCTGAAGTTCCTATTAGTTATTGACTAGTGTCCATTAAACTTTAGTGAAAGAGGTCTGGGGAGGATATTTTTATGTAAGCATCATCAACAAATAGATGATATTTTAAGCTAGGAAACCTGATGAACTCACCAAGGCAGTGAAAGGTAATGTTAAAGACAAAATGTCCCAAAATCTTAAAATCTTGTGGCTCTTCAGAGCAAATGGATTAAAAGGATGGACCAAGGCAGGATGTCCCAGTGAATGGTGTCTTGGAACCTAATTGAAGAAAGTCTTTCAAGAAGGAGAGGCCAATCAATTGTGTCAAAAATGCTGCCGCCAAGTCAAGAGAAAGGAGATGAGAAGGCAATCATTACACTCTGCAGCATGGAGGCCACTGTTGCCTATGACAACAGCTGTTTCAATCAGCTCTGAGGAGCCAAAGTGTGGTTAGAATGGGTTCCAAAGAGTTTAGGAAGAAAATTCTTGATAATAAGTAAATATAAGCTTTCTGAAGAGCTGTACTGTAAAAGAAAGAGCCCAAGCATAGACCCAGAGAAACTTTTGAACAAAATCTATCTCTTTATCCATAGTTCGGGTTTCCCATATAGGAGAAACCGTGTGCTATTTAAGTTTGTGTGTCTGGTTTATTTCTCTTAACATTATGGTCTCAAGGTGCATCCATATTCCAACAAATTAATAAATTTCATCTTTCTTTATGGCAGTGTAGTACTCCATTATGTGTAAGAACCACATTTTTGTTATCCATTTATCTGCTGATGGACATTAGATATATGAGTTAGGCTGCTGGTAACCTTGGACTGCATGTATCACTGCAATATGATGTCATTAACTCTTTTGGGAAGACATCTAGAAAGGAAAGAGCTGAGTTGAATGGAATATCTAGTTTGAGTCTTTTGAGGACTCTCCAGACCAACTTCTGTCCTGGTTGTACTACTTTACATTCACACTAACAGGGCAGAAGTCTTACTTCTTCCCCACAGCCACAGCACCATTTGTTATGGGTTGATTTCTTGATGAAGCCATTGTTTCTAGGCTAAGATGAAATCTCAGTGCTGTTTCCATCTACACTTCTGTACTGATCAGCAATGCTGAGCAATTTTTCACGTGTGCCACATTTTCTTTACCTATTCATCTGTCAATGTAATGGGAAGGAGATCAAGAGATGGAGAAGGGGGGGCAGAAAGGGGATGAGAAAGACAGTTAAGACATATTATGCTTATGGACCAACTCCACACAAGGAATGCAGTCACTACATACCGCAAACATGGACTAATAAAAATAAAAACTGAAAAATAACTCCTGACTCAAAGAGATGATAAGGATAAACTAATTCCATGATAACTAAGAGAAGGCAGACCACAGGTGCAGTATAGGTGTATCACTAGCTGTGGAAGTACATGGAGCCATGAACCCTTCCGTGTTCTCCCAGAGACAGGTAGAAAGGTCAGGAGAAGAGTACGGTTATATGGCACAAGTAGAAATTTAAAGACAAGAGAAAATGTGACGTGGTAGCCTAGAACAGGGAAAGAAGGTGGAACATGAATGATGCTAACAATTTGGCACTGTATCCCGAATGTACGATTTCTCTCTCAGTCTCTGTAGGTGCATGTTTTGGGAGCATGGGGTGAGTGGGAAACAGACTGGGGTTTTGCTAGACCACTGAAGGTGGAGGGAGAGCCAGACAATGGGCAGAGGGCACAGCCATGATCACAGTGGCCAGTGCACCCTACACCAGGAGAGGAGAAGAGAGCACTTATCTTACCCTGGGGGATGCACATAAATTCCACGGTTTCTGCTCTACTGGAGCTCCTACTCAACACCGTTTTTTGATTGTCATTTGACCACTTTTTGTGTGTCTGACAGGGCAAATTCTTACAGTCAACACCTACTATGATCCCAACAACTTCACAATAATATGTAAGTGATGACAAATTGCTTTTTACTTTTTCTGAAGTAATTATTTGTTCTATGTCTGGTTCACAAAAAGAGAAGCAAAACTTGGGTGGTGGAATTAACCATACAGCAACATCTTTTCAGGGTATAAAAGAGGATAAAAGTAATCATGGACTTAGATGTCACATACACCTGGGTTGGAATTCTGATCCAGGTGCTGGTAAGCGTTTCTGTAACCAAAGCAGACACTGTGCTATTTTTCAAGCTTTCTCAACCTAAGTTTTATCTTTAAAGTGAAAGTAATACCTACCATGTAGACTACAGGAAACATAAAACAAGACAATAATGTATGTTACTTAATACCTATAGACCAGTTAGGGTTTTTCTGACGCAAGATCTTGGTCAGCTGCCCAGGGTGGCCTGGTACATGCAGTCAGGTTGCCTCAGCTTCCTGAATTGCTACAAATGTGTACCACCATACCTAGAAGGCCAGGTTATTCTAAAAAAATTTTCTTTTTTACTTTTCTCTGCTGTCAGTTGTTGTGATAAAATATGTTATCTGAAATGCTAGTTTCCCTGGCTAGTAATCAACAATGTGTCACAAAATGACTCTGTGGTCACATGCATTTTTAAGTGGGTGTGTCTAGAGTAAACAATTTTATTCTTTGCAATTTCTCAGAGGGCTTGATATGTTAATATACCTTCTAAATTTTGAGACACTGTAACAGATAGTTTCCTACAACAATTTCATAGGGGAATACATTTTCCACCAGCACTTAAAGACCTACTATTTCACAAGAAGTACTTCTACTTGGAGAAGTTCTGAGAGATTATTCAAGAATAGCCAAGCTCTGTAATCTGTTTAATACTTCTAACAGTCTTTCCAAAGACTTCCTACTTTTGAAGACCCAGCATAGCCATTATTCAGGGGAAAACCTCCCAAAGTCACCTGAGGAATTAAATTTGGGATGAACTCTTAAGAATGACCTTTTTATATCTACCACAATCCTCTGTATTCCACGTTCAGTCAACTTCCTATTGCTCAATATCATTTTATTGCAAGTATCTGTAATATCTATAAATTTCAAAGTTGCAGTGCAAATCATTTTAGGTCTTTTATTTTACTAATTCAACAATTTTCTATGTAGAATAATCTATTAAACTTGTTTTATTTGATAATAAGCCCATGAAAATGTGCTCAGATTATTTCTTATACTGTACAGAGAACAGTCAGCTAATAACTGGATAGGTCATTATTGGCAGTGATTTAACGAATACCCTCCAGGAAGAGAATATATTTACAAATGTATTTGACAAAGAAAATAAGTATCTGCTTTCTCTTTATTAAAATAAATATGTCAAGTAAGTACACCTTCGTTTTAAATTGAAAACTACCAAAAGCTGTTTTCCTTATTTTCTACTAGATTTTCCCTCGTGTGCTAGCAAGAACCAGAAAGTTGCCCTTCATGTGTCTCCCTGATCTTTTACACAGCCAAGAAGTGAACAAATAGCAAATAAAAGATCATCACTCCTTTACATAGTCATTTTTTTCCCAGGACTGCACACACATCTACCGTCCACTTTAACCACAGAAAATTGACATTTCCCATATGCTCAGGTTAGTGTGACATTAAGTGGAGCATTGTATTCTGCTAGTAACTCTCTCTTATTATTTTTATGAATTTTATGCTATTTTTAAAGTCATACTCTTGCACATGTCCATGACTGAATATGAGTGAATCCAAATACCAGACCTTTTAATATGAATGCAAATGTCAGATTGTAGGCAAAGCCTTGTTGGTTGAATCTGATAACAGCGAATGCATCCTATGTCCAGTTAATGCTAGAATGTCAGATTATCCAGGTGTCTCTATAAAAGTACAAGCATAATAGTACTCATGAATTCTAAACGAATTTAGAGAACGCAAATGTTTCAGACTCATTGTGAGAAAGAGGGAATGTGCCAAACATACAGGATCCATTGTCAACCCAAATGTGAAATACTAAGGAAAATTGTAACTGTATTTTCCAAGGAAATCTAACTCTCGGTAGTAATTATTAGTTATTAATATGGGTGGGATATATTGAAGTGATAATAATATTAATCCCCACGTTTTTGCTATTGACTTTCACATTTGCCTTCCTCAGTGGGTAATGCATGCAGCTAAGTCATTTAAATTGTCAGTAACCCAGTTCCAAATGGGACCTCAGGTGACAGGGGCTCTTTTGCTACTCATCTTTTAAAGTTTTGATCCCAACAGTTAATAAAGAGAATCCCTGGTAGTCAGATGGCCCTGGTGTCCACAGCCCTCGGCATAGTGTAGTTAGAGAATCAAACTCAGGTCCATGCAAACCAAATTCTAATTATCTTGGCCTGCTAGAGAGAAACATCCTTTCACTTCGCTGTGAGCTAACCTTCATTTTACCATCCAACTGAGCACAATGATACTTAACGTGAGCCACAGAGATGTATTTTGCCTTTCCGGCATCCTGTGTGCTGAGCGGGGCCGATGCATCCCTCTTTTATTTGGGCAAATCCCTTTCTCTTTGAGCGTGTGGAAGCACACCAGCAGAGGGAAGGGTACTTAGTAGATTCGCAGTATATAAATAGCTCTGCCGAGAGCATTACAAAGGCTCTGTTGTGCTATCACACAGCAGAGCCAATAATGTACAATATGAAAAATCTCTGCCAAGTGCACAGAGAATACAATGTTTGCCATTTCTCTGAACGGGTGTTTGTTATGTGTTGCAAGAGTTCATAGCAGTAGAGTCAGAGAAGTCTACCACACCCGAAGTCTTTCTGTTATAACAATAGGGACACAACATAAACACACATACACACACACACATGCACACACACACACACACACACACACACACCCCTAAAGCCATCAAGACAGCAGCTATGGACATGGTCGGTGGGAATAAGACTGAAACACAAACATTTCTATAGAAACAGAAGCGGAATTCTCACAAAACACCAAAGTGTCACCACTTCCTTAAAGATGTTGTCTGTGTTTTCTGAAACCACGACAATTCAGCCACTTGTAAAAGGACTCATGCATCAGAATTTTTAATGTGAAACCATGCTTGAAGATTTGACATGAGAATGATATATAAAATACTAAAATGAAGCTATCTATTTCCCAGGAAAATTAATTAATTCTTCGTTTCAACATCAGCCTCACATATCTTTACGTTCAAAATGTGGCTTAGACATATTAACAAGAAAACAAAATATTTGAAAGCCACCATTTAATGTTCTCTTTAGTTTTATCTCCAGTATTTGAAGTTAGAGTTGCATCAATATGACAGGCAAATACATCTTTCGAGCATTCTTGATTTTAGCTATTTGCAATAGGCATGTTCTACTTTTATAAGAAATAGCCTATGAAAATTATCATAAGGGGTTGGGATTATATTTTTATTACAAATTCCTAAAATAAAGTACAGTAAAATTTTTAAAGTTTCTCTGGCTTTTTTACCAAAACTGCTCCCATTTTTACTTCACCTGCAGTCCTCTGATCCCTCTCCTTTCACTGGATCTGTTTCTGTCTTTCTCTTTTCCAGGCATTTCTAATTTCGTTTTGGTTTTACTTCTAAATTTATTGTACATGTGTGTACACCCGGGCTTCTCTCCTCTGTCTGGATTTCGGGCTCTTCCCTATTTTTTTTCTTCCTCTGTTTTTTCCTTTTCTCTATTCCTTTCTGTTTATTCCAATTCACCTCATTTCTCCCCTCTCAGAGACATGAAACAACAGTAGCAAAATTTTGAAATAGTACCTGGTAAAATTTTGAAATAATATCTTGTAAATTTTCTCAAATTATAGGGAACAGAATGTATAAACTGAATCATTCTAATACATGCAAAGATCTTTTAGTGAAATTCAATCACATTTGATAGCCCAGTTTGAAATTCACCTGTCCTATGAAATCTTTCTCCCCACCCTTAGGAAAAGGTGTTTACTCTATTTGTTCCTGAAAAGTGAATTGCAGCTCTGTGTTAGAACTTGTCAAGTTGTACCATAGAGGGCTGGGCAAATATTTTTCTGGTCTGTTGCAGTATGAATATTGATGAGGTGAAATAAGACTTAAAAATCTTTATTCCCCTGTACTGGAAATGATATCCAAAACCCAGCAAGCCCTCAATAAACACAAGTTGATTTTAAAAAAAGTGCAGATTGTCCTTTGTTTACACTTCTGCTTACTAGTAAATGGAAATGTTACTTAATCTGTAGAAATTTCAGAGTCCTGATTGGCAACTCTAAGTGATTACTTGATGAGGTGGTGAAATAATGCATTTAAAGCCGTTAGTCTTTTATTGGTACATTTTAGAAGTACATAATGATAGCGTTCAGCACAGGGAATTTGTACCTGTACCTGATCGATCTTGCTTCTTTTTTTCCTATTCCCCTACCCTCCTTTCCCTTCAACCCCTCTTCCCCTCTTGATTTACAAAAGCTTTGTTAACACAATGCTGGACACATAGTAACTGCTCAGTTTGGGTTTGCCGATTGCGCATTAGAACCATGGGCCTTTCCTGAGCTCAGTAGTTTTAACGTGGGTGTAACTTTTCTTAAAATGCAACTGTTAAAATTTCTCCAACACATTTTCGGGTTATCATCATCCTGCAGATGTGTCGATGGATGTCTGGTTGAACAATACATATTCCCTAAAGGTGAAGGGGAGGACTTGAAACTTTCCTGTAATGGGCCTCACGAGGGAGTGGAAGCTCCAGATGGTTCGTGGCAGAGCCAGCTGTCCAGGGAACATTGCTGGGCAAGAGCTGCGGCCCAGAGAGAACAGGGAGAGGCAGGAGCCCGTCTGAAAACGTGGCTCCGTGACCCGAAGGAAGGTTACCTGCGCGTCACATGTGTGACTAGCTGTTCGATCATTTCAAGAGCCACTTACTGTCTTGTGCGGTATAGTGTTTGATTTCAAATTCTGCTCCATTAAAGAGCAAGGCAGCTGATCCTTGTTTTGTGCATGATAAGCCTTTTTTACAGAAATCTGACTTTCATATTAGCACCATTAAAGATAAAGGAAAAGAGCCCAATATAAATTATAGCAACAAAATGAAATAGAGTCATAGAGCTCTATTGGAAATAAATATCTCTGAGGAACAACGAAACTCCTCCACCTCCTGTCCTGCTCCCCGCCTATTGTCTGTGCTGTGTGCAGAGACGGGAGGAGACACTGAGTTTTTATGCTTTCTGGGAGCTGGAAAATGTTACCTTCACTTTCATATACCCCTTACCTTTTCAAACATGTCCCCAGGACCTCAAATTGCCAAGCTTTGTGGAAAGAAGAAGAATCTAAGTCGTTTCCTTCAGCCATTGACCTAAACATATGAGCTTTGTCTTAGATATTACCCAAATCTATTCTCTCCTACTTCTCTTTGTCTATTTCTCCACTTTTATACCTGTAGCTTTATGTTTTGGCCCTGAAGGATACCATTTCACACTTACATCAATCTAAATCCATCCTGGTTTGTTTTGGGGGAAAAGATAGAAAAACCCCTGCTGTTTTCTCAGGGTCATTTTTATTTCAGTGTTATAGTACTCCACTCAACTAAGCAGCCCAGTAATAGTTCTGGTGTCCGCGTTTCCCAGTACCTTTGAGAGAAGTGAAGGACCTGAAACCTTTTTCTTTCTTAGTGTACCTAGATGTCCAAAACAATCAAGCACTACTTAGAAGGCCTGAAACACTTCTTGCTCATTTCTTTGTCTCACAGAAAGTTATGAGCTTCTGGCCACGAGGAGTTTGTCTCTGTCTGGTTCCAAGCTGATTTCTAGCAGCTGCTAAATAGATGCGCACTGGGAGAGAGCATTCCCTTCTCTCAGCACCGGACCTAATTTCTCTCTTAGGTGAAAGCAGGGTATTAGAAACCCCAGCTCTTCTCTGGCAATTTCATAGACCTTTTAGTTACGAGCACTGTACCTAGCTTGCTAATGGCAACGTTCTGTTTCTTCATTTAAAAACGATGATGAGGCTTCCCTCACAAAATCCTTTGGGGTGGGATGATGCCCACTGATGCAAAAGCAAATCAACCACCAAAATAGTCATACATCTTTGAAGAAAGCTGTTGACAACCCATGATAATCGTTAAGAGAGTTAACTTAAGCCAGTACTGGACACACCCCAAATGTCCATACCACTAAATACGCTCTGCAGAAAGTCGGTAACTGGCTTGCAATCTTAATTGGGAACAATTCTGAAATGAAAGACTTCTGATGTCAGAAAGGAGAACTTAATGAGACCAAATTATTTTCTTCAAGTACGCTGTTCTATTAAGAAAAGTGTGAGTGGCAATGAAAGTCCAATTAACTTAAAAACAGTCTTTTACCCCTAAATTTAAGATTTGCAACCACATTTTATTAGACTAAATTGATCTTCTCATGGGAGTTTGTAGGGCACAGTGTAAACTCCGTGACTTTTATCTTTGGCATTGTCATAAAGTCCCTGTGGGTCTGCTGTCCTCTCTGGCTTCCCACCCAGGCTTCCACCCGCCCGGACCACATTTCTAATAGTACTCTAAATGTCTCAAGGACATCAAGAGTGAAAGAGTAGTAAAAACTTGATATTATACTCGTTCATTAAAATTTTCATCTGAAAATAGGACTCCTAAAGACTAAAGGAACAACACTCTCCGTGTGTCTGCTGCAGTCTGACTTAGTAGTCCATGAAAATGGTTTTCTTGGAGGACGACAGAAAAAAAAAAGGGGAAGCTATTTAATGCTGCCTAAATTATAACCAAATGTACTGCTAATTTCCTGGAAAACATATCAGAGTTGCTTTAAAGATAGCTCTTTAGCTTGCTTTTTAAAAATTAATTTTATTTTCACACCATAAAAAGAATTAGCATTAAATGATATGCTGCTGAGCACAGAAAACACTATTCAGCAACCCACAAATAAATGGAACACACGAGGTGATAAGCAAAGGACCAGGAACAAGAGAATAAATCAGTATGGAGAGTTCTCAAAAAACTAAAGCTAGAAATCCCATTCGACACAGCTATTCCCCTTCTAGGGATGTTCCCGAAAGAGCCAATGGCATCATATTCCTGTGATGCATGCATACTCATGTTAATATCAGCACAATTCATAAGAGCTCAGTTTTGGAGGTGGCCTATATGTCCATCAACAGGTAAGCAGATAAAGAAAATGTGGTATTACACAACAGAGTACTACTTTGCTGTAAAGAATGATAAAGGAGTCATTTGTAGGAAAATGGATGCACCTTGAGATAATAATGTTAAGTGAAACAAATCAGACACACAAGCTTCAATATCACAGTTTCACTTATATGAGAAAACCAGAATAAAAATAAATAGCAATGTAACAGATGACAAGAAATAGGGAGATGGATCTCTCTCAAATGGTAGGGAGATGAAGAGACAGAAGAAGGGCAGAGGCAGGGAATGGTGAATACAGGGATTTAGGATGTGTTATACACAGGTACCCAAGTCCATGCAAGGAATGCAGAGAGTGTACTTCAAACATAGGCTAATTTTAGAAAAGGGATGTCCCAAAGAATGCTTTGACTCCAAGAGGTGTTCACTGTTCCTTAGCTGAATACATGCTCAGGATGAGAGACGGATGGAGGAGCATAATAATTTTTGAATACGTAAACCATAAGCCACATTTCCTTTTTGCTACCTCAATTGACAGGGGAAAAAACACCAAGATGAACAGCATTTAAAGTAAGATAAATGATAAAGGGGCAGAATCTCGAATCTATCATCGACTGCTCCGTATCCTTGTAAGCCACAGACTTGGCGTGGGAGTATAATTATTAGAGGATATTTTATGTTTCTCTTCATTGAGCTGAGGATCGATAGCATAAGAGCTGAAAGGAAAATTTTTCCAGAGTTAGAGGATTTTAATAAACACCAGCGTGCAGAATTCCTAGCGGCAATTTGAATTGCTATTTACACATGTATAAAGTAAAAAGAGAAAAATGCTATTCTTCAAAAATACATTTGAATGTTGGACACTTGATAATAAATTGCAGGATAATTCAAAATTATTTAAGTGATAAATGTACCTGTAGGCTTTAGTCTCATGAAGTAATTTTTAAGGAAGATCTGTATCCCATTAGTCAATGTAGCACCAGTCTTCAGCAAAATGTCTAGCATATAGTGAGACTCAGTAGATATTTCCTGATAAAGGTGAAATCTATTAATTGCATTGACTTGGGCTGCTCACAATAACAGGGTTAAACACTGAGTGCTTACAATGTGCTAGGTATCCAAGGTAACACTTAGAACTAAAAATCCACTCCCATATTAATGCATTATACTGAGAATAGGAACAGAGAAGAAACACAGAATTCATAAGAAAAATAAAATTTAACCAGCGCAGAGTTCACAAGGGATCAGTACTGTCTGTTATTTTAGGTAGGGATTCAAGTACAACCATTTGGTTACGGTCACATTTGACCGGAAAGTGAAGACAGAAGGAGCTATCCATGCAGATCCATCGCGAATCCACACACAGTTGGGGTGGAGGCAGGGGCAGTGCACCAAGGCAAGGGCCCTGGCATCTTTGGAGAACAGAGACTTGGCTGGGAGACCAGAACCCACGAGATGCAGGCCGTGAGCGGCAGCGAGAGCGAAGGGGTGCTGCTGGGGCAGGAGACCTCATCAGCCTCATTTGAAGACTTTAGATTTTACAATAGACCTCCTAGAATACATTTCACAGAAATAAAAAGTGCATCTTCTGAAATGTGTCAAAACCAAGTATTTCATCTCCATAACTCAAGCTTAATGCTCTGAGCTCAGGAAATCTGCAGAAGGGGAAAAAAAAAAACAGATTAGTCCAGATCTTCAAGCAAGGCCATGTGTATCTGCATGTGGTCCTCTCTTTCAGGCTACTCAACTCCAACACCCTGGCCATTTCTTTTTTCATACTCTCATTTATCCCCAATGTACCAATAACATCCTGATCCAAAATCTCAGCCCATACTGCTCTCTTCAGGTTCGAATCCACATTTCATGGCCTCCTATTGTCTCTTTGCTTGACTCTGGACTTCAAAACATTTTTAATTCATGTGTTCAAACTAAATTCTTTATCTTCTCCCTATGAACTCTGTTTATTCCCTTTATGGTGGTGGTATTATGAAATATCACCCATTACTCAGTCCAAGTCATAGACCTAAGTTTTTATAAAATTCTTTCATTGAATAATAATTACTAAGATCATACTATATGGCAGCCACCATACAGGGCCCAGAGGATGTGGACTTGCAGAAAGCAGGCATGGGGTCAACACCTGAATCTTCAGGTCTGCAGTGCAGGAAGTGAAGACCGCCTTGACAACAGCTCACAAGATAGACAAGTAAAGTCCAGAATTCAAGAAACTATGTGGTTTGGACTCAATCAAGAAAGATGTCTCAGGGTAATTCTTGCTGAGTCTGAATAATAAACTATTAAGCAAAAGTTAAATCCATGAAGTGCAGAGTAAACGTAGACAGGTCAAAGAGACAGAGCCAGAGACAGAGATAGAAACAGAGACAGAGAGAGGAGAGGAAAAGAAAGAGAGAGAGACAGAGAGAGAGACAGAGAGAATGAGAGGAGAAAAAAGGGAACTCAGAACATTTACAAAATAGAGGTATAATGTATTTTAAATTTTAGGCAGAAGGGACCACTCAACTACTCATGCATGGGCCCCAAGAAGATAATGAACAATGAGAAGGGAGGTCAGGGTGCAGCTCTGAGGAACAGCAGCTGCTCGAAACTGATTCACAAACATAAATGTCAAAAGGAAACAAGTACAGACTGAAAAGGAAGGCCAAAGTGAGAAGAGAAATATAATGAGAAAAAAACGATGGAAAAGAAAGAGTTGCCAAATGCGACTGAGAAATTTTTTAAAAAAATCAAGTAAAATGAAGACTGAAAAGTATCCATTAGATTTCTTCTAATGAAGATAAGTAAGTACTTCAATGGGAGCAACTTTGCAGGTCTAATAGCAGAAGCATTGGCAATCAAGTACTTTGGAGCATGACTAAAAATCCTAGGTATTTAATAATGAAAAATAAAAACTAAGTTGAAAAATGGCAAGCATTTTGAAAAGGCAATTCACAGTCAGAAACTTGGTAAACCAGTAAAAATATAAAATGCTCATATTAGTAATCAAGGAAATTCAATCCTGTTTCTTCACATAGTACCACACCAGACTAGCAAAAATATTCCATTTTGACAGTATCAAGTAGCGATAATAATACAAAACCACCAGAACACTTACAAACTAAACTACTGAGGACATTTTAGTCCATGGAAATAATATGCTTCTTTCTAGCATACTTAATACACATGATCTGTGCATAGAAACAAACCAGAATAATTTTCACACAATATCACCACACATATGCACATATACTAGGGTAAGCATATGTGCAGTATTGTTTATTAAGAACACCATACCTGCAAAAAAATGCCTTCCAGCAATAAATAAATATATTGTGTTCTAGCAATATTTTGAAATATTGCACAGCTGTATAAATAATCACCTATACATATCAATATAGATAAGTCTCAAAACACAATGAATACACAAAAGTGTAACACAAATGAATGCCACAGTATAATTAAAAATATTTCAGTGTATAAACTACTATCAAGTCAGTAGAGCTGAACAATGGTGCTTAGTGATACGACAAAATAATAAAGAAAACCTTAAGAAAGACAAACAAAAAGTCCATATAGAGTCTAACTTATTGTGTATTGTACAATACAGTGTGAGACAAGTATGATTAAAAGGAAATACATTAAAATTATAAGTTACTGACTAATTCTACTTCTCCACTTACAATTTGGTATTCCTATTATTTTCATTTTCTTCGTCGAAACCGTAGTATTTTTTTTCACTGTTGCTTTGGAAGGAATGGCTAGTAGAGTATGAAGAGAACAGAGAGAGTGTACTCAATCCTTTAAAAAATCCTATGAAAGAGAAGACCAAGTGTCTCTGATAAGAAAAGGATTTGAGGCTCAAAACGATGTTAATAAGATGAGATGCTTTGAATACCAGTGAATAATAAGGTCAAGGGCAGAGAGCATGTTTGTGAGTGCAACAGAGGAAGAATAACTAGAGAAGCAGGCGGGAGAAGATCATAAACAAAGAGAAACTGGCAAGGCTTCTCTTTCCCTGTGTATTAAGTGACAAAATATCTTTCCTTCACACAAATATGTCATCAAGTACCTAAAGATAAAACTCAAAGGTTTGGGGGGAAAGAAAGTTCAGACTATACTCAATTGGTCTGGTTCTTTGTGATTTATTTCTTAATTTCTCCTTTTTCGAACTTTTTATTGCAGAGTATTCAGTAGAATATATTCAAGCTAGAGTAAGTATAATGAAGCTCCATCCCACTTTAGCACATTAGCAATAACTCCTCATGTGAACAAGTCATTTTAGTTGAATTCTACTTGATGCTTGTCCTACTAACTTTCAAATTCACAAGCACTTACTTCCAGTAAGTACCATTGAAATACAATTTGCTATAGATTTGCTGCAACCTCAGCTGGCAAAACACACCAACTTCCAAACACCAAATCTGCAGACTTTGTTAATTGTGCCCTACATTTTCCAGTTTGACTGTCTTTAGAATTAAAGAATATGTTCCAATTTTCTGATTTGTATTCTAGGTAACAAGTTGTTCAAATTAATGGATAAGGCATCAAAAATACAGTGAATGTTAAAAGTTTTAAATTTACTAGAATAAAACATACATTGCCATTGATCCCCTGCCAAATACACTCCCTTGCTTCAAACACATTTATCCCATTGCTCTTGCCACTTTCTGAAGTAGTTCTGTAGATCTTCTTTCATTGGTGTCTTTAGATGCACACTCGAAGCTACTTTGGTGTGCTGAATCTATTCAAAGCGCTTACCTTTCACAGTGATTCTGGTTTTGGGGAAGAGGCAGAAATCGCAATTTCAAATCCAGTGAATAAGGTGGATGAGGACACAGAGTGAAATTTTCATGAGCTGCGTTTCCATTGGATGGCACTCAGCAATGGCATTCACCCTATTTTTGATCACCTCTCCTAAAGAAACCCCCTGAAGGAGATTTGTAAAACTGCTTCAAGAAGTAGCAAGAACAATAGGATAAATATGTTCAAAGTGAAGGGGAGGGTTGAGGGGGATTAATGGCAATGTGTCAGTTATTGGAATAATTTTTATCAAATAAACCTCACATATTTTTATCACACTTCCTGTATTCCAAGTAATCAGTAGTTTTGGCCCCAGTTATCAATCTGAATTTTATCCCAATAATAATTAAGTTAATATCTCATAGAAAGAGTTAAAAAAAGTTTAAAATGAAGATCAAAAATTCAAGTCTTTATAGAAAACTCTATATTACAGATGAAATTTTTGAATTTTCATTGTGTACTCTGTGCAGAAAAAGAACTCAGTACACGCACAAAGAAGCATGTCAAAATCCTTCAGTTTGTTCCCAGGGCTCTGACACCAGCTGACTTAGATTAAATAGCAGTGAGCTAGAAAAGCATTCTGGGTATTGGTATGCAAATTAATTCACCAAGCATTTCTTCCTATGGCTTTGTAATTCCCACAGCCACTACTACATGAAATATATATTTTAAAATTGCATTTTAAACAAGTAAGTAGAACACTAAGACTGTCCTTCCTGTAGGCCAGATATAACCCTAATGGAGCTAAAAATATTTTCCAAGAGGAATAAAAATAATTTGTAAAAAATAAGATTATTAAAGTGTTTTCAAAGGTTTGTGAGACATAAGCATATGGCATAATTTTTCACCCATAATTTCATCTCGAGCACATTATAATGGTTTTTGGTGAATTGAGCCATTTCTATCCAGGTGGTTTTAAGAAAGGCCACCATTGGCATGTGTGCAAAGCCACCAAAGATCAATGATTGCTTGAATAATAGGAAAACAATATTCACAAAGCCTCAGCATCAGTTTGGCTTTTTAAATGAGTTCTGCCTCCGTTACTTAATTTCTTAAAAAAAAAAAAAAAACTAACAGCACTCTGGACCAATAGTTAATTTGAAAAGGAAAACAAGATTAACAAAAATACAACTTTTGCAGTATCAGAATTCACCTAGAGAATTTTATGGTATATTTCTATTTGACACGTTAGTTGTCAGCTCCCCTTACTCTAAAGAGAATACATTATAGTAAAGGCATTTACTGCTCAGATGAAATACTACAGTGGCAGTGTTTTAGTAATGTGACACAGATTCTTGATTTTTCTTAGGTTTTAACTCCACCCTCCTCCCACTCCCCCACCCTTGAATGAAGTAATATTGATTCTAAAATTATAAACTGAAATGCAACATGCATAATGCAAGCCATCCTTTCTTCTGGGTAAGCCATGATCACTTTGTAGCATACCCCTGCAGGGGACCTAACAGGGAATTTCCAAAAACATTAATGTATTCAGAAGAAATGTCAAAATAAAGAAAGCCTGTAAACATTGTCTGTGGGAAGCTTTTTGTACCCCTCCCGAATACAAAATGAGCTCTCTTTTTCCCACAGAAGTAGGATCCCTTTCTGCCATCTAGTGACAATAAGGCCAGTGGGTGCTTAGGAAAGAAACACACTTTCTAAATAAGTTCAACAAATGAATCCACAGTGACTAGGACTTCGTCCATATGCACAGGCATGAGACCACACACTCACACACAGGCACATAGGACACTTTAGGAAAGGGTCTTTAACTGAATAAGCAGGGTATAAGCAATGTCCAAATGTTCCTGGTTGACCTGTAAAACTAGAAAGCAATTAAGTTACTCTAGTCATTACATGCATGGTGCTTTTTTTTAAAGTTGTGAAGTCATTTCCAGACTGTAGCTTGTTCCAAAGTTCCTGCAAGTGAGGAGTCTGGGTTCTGGAGTCAGACAGTTGAAATCCAAAGCTTATTGCTCTCTTAGTAAGATGTGCAATCTTACTAAGAACCTATTCAGCACACTATTCAGTTCTCCTGATTATTAGCCTTTTGTCCAATGGCTGTCAGTCACATCACTCGGGGTCATATGTTAGGTGGTGGCACAGTTACAGGATGGTAAGCCCAATAAAGGGAAAACTCAGCTTTCTTTCAAAAGCTCTGATTCTGTAACTCTGCAGAGAATGTGCGTGACCACAAACACAGATAAAACTAGTTATTTGCAGAGAAACATGTAGTCAGTGAAGGTGAGAGTTACAATCCAGAGGACAATTTACTATCCTTCAAAGATTTTCATCCCCAAACTGTCTTAGCCTCTTCAGCTTTACCATAAGAAAATACCTGATGCTGGGTACTTTACAAAGAGAACAAGATTATTTACCAGAGGATTCCACTGGCTGGATAACAAATGGGAACAGCATCCTGGTGAGGCCTTCCCTGGCTGCACTGCAACGTGGAAAATAACCAGAGATGGTAAAGGCCACATCAGAAGGGCCATGCACACGGGGTAGCCTCGTTTCATGACAACCCATTCAAAAACTAATCCAGTCATCCAGACCTGACTCTCTAGAAAGACAAAATTGCTCCTTCCTGAGGACGGAGCCCTATGACCTGATTGCCACCCAATAACCCAGCCTGTTCAAGATTTTCCCACATCACCACTGCCCCACTAGCAGCAGATGGACCACTGTGGACAGCGTGCATCTACACCATAGCGCTAGCACCCTTCTTGAACCTTGAGTGTGAAAGCTCAAAACAAATGGAAATAAAAGCAATAATTACTTTCTTTTTTTTTATGGTATTGTTAGTTTTTCTCCTTGCTTCTACCCAGTGAATAAAGCACAACTTTTATATTTAGCATAAACTGTTCTTTTCCAGGTCAGAGTGGATGGGAAGACACCAGAGAGGAGTATTTGCTGCTTCCAGGAAGATATCAATTCTGTCCTTAACCCAGGAGAGAAGGGGTAAGGCCTGCTGCAGTGACCAGGGGGAAACTTCCTTTTATTTTCTCCACTTTTTATGCTTATTTTCATATTCTTTACTAGGCCCAGCTTCTCTTCCTACCCCCTGCCTTTAGTATTCTAAGGACTCATTCTTTGAACCTTTTTCTTGTGTACTCCTACTGCTTCAGTAATCTTTGCAAACTCCTGGTTTTAAATCTCCCTACTGTATGCACACTAACACTCACAAGTTTCTACCTAGTGACTCAAAATCTCCCTTAATTCTAGAGTTGCATATCCAACTATTTTACTAAACTCCTAATCTAAAAATGTAATTAGCATCTGAAACTTGATAAATCCAAGACTAAGTCCTTGAATCTTCACATTGAAACTTGTGTCCCTACACCACCACCTTGTGACTGGTACATCTCCCCCAGACAGTCAAACTCCTTAAATTGTTCATGATGATGTAATTTGAGTTTCTGGATGCTGTGGATCTGAGCCTACAACTGAAATTCCTGGTTACAGCAACCAATAACTTCAAAAAGTCTTGCCTGCTCTACTTCCATATGCTTAGTCAACCTCTCTTAGTGATTTGGATCCCAGACTGGACGTTTAATGCCTGAAAAACCTTCTTTAATTTCACAAGACTGTCAGGCCTCTGTATCTTGTGATCTCAGACACAAACTTACATACTATCACTGTATTACAGGACACATTAAGTGTCAAATTACTTACTCCATTGCAAAATTTGAGAGTACAGATTATACCAGCATTCCCTGGTTGTCTTACAAATTGCATAAGTTCAAATTTTTAACTTTTCAATAATTGTGATTCTCAACACACACTTATGTTTTAATCTAACTATGTATTAATTTAAATACCTATGGTCAAAAATAACAAAAACTCTACCTCGAATTTCTTAAACAGTAAGTTATCATGTGCCAGGATAGGTAGAATCAGAAGCTTAGCTGTATTATCAAAGACCTCAAAGTGTCAGATTTCTCCTCAAAGGATACCTTCATGTTCACAAAATGGCTGCAATAGTTGCAGACATCAGATCCAAGCATGACGAAATTTATGGGATGAAAAACACTATCTTATTTTCTCCTTAAGACAGATAGCAAGAATGTCATGGATATGCTTCTCAGAGAACTGAGTAAGTCACATATATGTGACTATTGTATTGTGGCAGTGGTTTGAAGAACTCAGACAAATCTATGTATATATAAAAAAATTACTTGTGTCAATTAGAGAAAAAGAAAATGAGAATGTTTATTATTTGATATTTAGATTCAATTTTGCTTTTTGAATTTCATTTTTTCTGCTTGAAAAAATAGGTCTGGAAATCTTTTTTAAAAATGAATTTTGTCACCTTTAATCCCAGCACTTGGGAGGCTGAGGTAGGCGGAGCGTTGTGGGTTCGAGGCCAGCTTGGGCTACAACGCGAGTGCAAGGCCAACCTGAGCTACATACTGCGACCCTGCCTCAAAAAACCAGGGCCAGGAGTTTGGCTCAGTGCCTTAAGCACCTGCCCTGGCAGGCGTGAGGTTGTGAGTTCAATCCCCAGTGCCGCAAAATAAAAAAAAAAAAGAATTTTGTGTGTGGATGAAGTTTTAGTTTTTGCTGGTGCTTTCAAAATTTTCTCCTTAGACATAAGTTTGCATGTATATGTGTATGCATAGGATGGCTAAAATGATTATACTTTTAAATATATTGGTTATTGAAAAGGAACAGTTGATACTCACAAGTTTACATTAATTTTGCACGTCTATATCTGTTAATCTAAGCAACCATCTTGAAGGTAGCAATATGCAATATTACAACCATTGTCAAATTCCTATCATCTTGCTTTGTGGACCTATGGTACTACTCTTTTGGATTTGTAAAAAAATTAAAATATTAAAAAAGAAAAAGACTGATAGCAGACTGGGGATGTAGCTAAATAGTCAAATATTTAAACAGCAGGATTCCATCATCAGCACAAAGAAAAAGAAGAAGAAGGAGAAGGAGGAGGAAGAAGAGGTGGAGAAGGAGGGAGAGGAGAAGGACAAGGAGGAGAAGAAGGAGAAGAAGCAGAAGAAGCAGAAGTAGAAGCAGGAACAGGAGAAGAAGAAGAAGAAGAAGAAGAAGAAGAAGAAGAAGAAGAAGAAGAAGAAGAAGAAGAAGAAGAAGAAGAAGAAAA
>RJWM01015388.1:0-47990 GCA_004363535.1 Dasyprocta punctata
TTTAATGATTCTGTTTTTTAGGTTGCCGTGAAAATAATAGACAAAACTCAGCTAAATCCTACCAGCCTACAAAAGGTATTTAATTAATTTTATAACTAATTAGAATGTGTTTATTGTTAGTATATAATGTTATATGAAGTCAATCATATGAAACTTTTCCATAGGTATAGGCATTTTATCAATATATTGATTTAGGCATGGTATGAAACACAGTGTTTGTGACCGACCAAATAGTTGCTTGAAAACTATCTATTATGGGTTAAATATCTATCCCTTACTTGAAATGCTTGGGACCAGAAGTGTTTCAGATTTCAGAGATTTTTAGAGTTTGGAACATTTGCATAGACTTTATTGGAATGTATGCACCATATGAAAGGAGTGTTCTCTTTAAGTAAACCAAATCTTCATGTCAAACATTTTGAAGTAGTCAGGATTTTTCTTGTTGAAAAATTGAGTTACGAATTAATATTGTCCGTAGACGGATTTCTTTCATTGCTTCTCTTGGCTTCTCATCCTTCATAAGAACTCATCTGTCAGATAACTCAATGTAAGAGATAGGAGTATTTCTTCAACAGGCAGAAATATAAAACAGCAAACAAGAAACTTAGGCTTGGATGTCACGGGAGGCAGAAGCTTTGTAATTCATTAATTGTTTCAATAGAAAAATGTTCTCAGATCTACATTTTAGTACCTTAAAAATTAAGTAAGTATTTTAGTGTTTAGGCCATATATGCTAAGTTTGTATATAGTGAGATATACATTATGATTTTATAATAATAAAATAGTATCAGAGTCACATGTAAATGTGACATAAAGGACTAGATTCCTAAACCAAGAGATCTCATGAGAAAATTTTATTATGACATGTTTAACTACATCTGCCATAATTCTAACATTGATTTAAATTTGGGTTGGTACTATCAAAACTTTCTTTTTTGCTTGGCTCAGTGCTGTGTAACTTGGTGTATTTTTGTACATTTCTCTTTAGAGATCTTTGTATTTTCTTGAGGTATTTTTTTTCTTTCTTTTTTTTTTAATTTGACCACCAACATAACTTTTCCTGACCCTGGTGTTTCTGCTCAGTGAGAACATGGAAGGTTTCTGGGCTTTTTCTTTTTCTGTGAATGGGAGATAACGTATTATGGTCTCTTGCAGAGAAAGGCTGGTCAAGGGCCACTCTTTCAGCTAAGTGGGGTGCATTTTTGTGAGTAATGAAAAACCATCCTCCCTGAACTGCAGAATTACTCAAAGAAGCCTTTTTTAAAAAAGGAAACTGTGTTGAAGCCACCATGGGGCAGAATTTTGCCCTTGTGAAAGGCATGGTCTGCCTGACTGGTTTTGTACTTCTCCTGGGTGAGGCCGCACAGCACATCGTCCTGGTAAACAGTGACTGTAAGCGACATTGAGAGCTGCTCACTGGGGTCCCAGGAGTGTCACCCCGGCCATGTCTCTCTCAAGGGGCCCACAGGAGGTCGTAGAACCATAGTTTTGCCTCTTGAAAGATGAGAACATGACACTGCATGTTGCTTTATCTGTCTTAATCACTGAAAGATTTGCTTGTGGGTGATAAATAATTTCTATTAAAGATTTTGCTAATCTTTGCAGACAAAATGTGACTTTTCCAAACAGGCATGTAAAGAATGGTGCTCTATCCTGTGGATATAAAAGCAAAGGAAAGATTCAGATTCAGTAAATGTGGCCAGTACACTGTGCATGTGTTGTTGTTTTTTAAATAGCTTATATGTATGTCCAGAGATACGCTCTCTGTTAAAAGTTTTTTAGGGGAAAAATAGATCAAAGTTCAAATAGTGATCATGGTAGAACATTTGACATTTGGCCTTATCCGTTTGGTCAGCAGCACCCCAGTCAGTCTGTCCGCTCCCTAAAGAGTAGAATGAAATAAAATCCATTTGTTTCCCTAAGTACTGTCAGTTAAGTCTTTCAGATAAAAATAGTAAACTATGCCTCCAAAAAAGACAGATGGTGATAGATTAAGAGTTTATTTTAGTCTCATTTTGGAAGGTTTTGGTTAAATTTTATTCTGGTTTGTTGTGTTTAAACTGACCTCACTCTTATTCTCTGGGTATGGTGTAGGAAAGATTGCCTTCCTATACCAACATCAGTGATAGACGAAAGAATCTAAATTTGAGATACCAGCTGTTTAAAACCACTAAGATGTAAAGTTCTTAAAATAGATTGTCTTTGGAATCCCTAAGAATCTTCACCATTATTCTGTTCACATAATATGCTCCTATATTGGTATCACTTGTTTTAAATAAATAAAATCCAACTGGCAGAGTCTTCCTCTTTCCCACTTGGATGCTGCATTTTTTCCTCGGTTTTTATTTTTGTTAGTCTGTGTTCACAGTGCACAGTCCTCACGTTCCCTGTGGGTAGGGGGAGTGTGTACATGACGCATCTGTATTTATTTTTCCTCTGCTCCCTTCCCCTCCCTCCATCTCCTGCCCCCTTCTACTTGAGAAAGATTCATTTCCCTCCTTCCTATTCTCTGTCTTTTATTTTGCTCTTTATTTATACTTTGGGTTTCTCACATAAAAGAAGCCATGTAACATTTAAACTTGTGTGTCTGATTTATTTTACTTCACATTATGGTCTCAAAGTGCATCCATTTTCCTACAAATTTATTCTTCTTTATGGCAGAGTACTACTCCATCGTATATAAGTACCTTTTTTTATCCATTCTTTTGTTGATGGATACACAGGCTGCTTCCAAGATTTAGCCATTGTCAGCTGTGCTGCTGTAGCATGAGCGAGCATGGATCGAGGTAATGTGATGTCTTTAACCATTTTGGGAAGATCCCTGGAAGCTGGGTCAAGTGGAATTTCTAGTTTTAGTTTCTGGAGAACTCTCCAGATGGTTGTACCATTCTACACTCCCACCACCACTGTTCCTCGGTCGTTTCCTTGTTCCTTGAACCCTGAGCCCCACCTCAAAGGTTCATGGGTTTTGGGGAGTGGTCCATGACCTAAGTCATCCCTGCAGATCTTTTAAGCAAGCTGTGACCTTGGAGGAAAGGAAAAACAAATGCACGGTTTTTTCATAGCTTGTACCTTTCAAGCATAAGATTAGTTATTTCCCCCACAATTCCACTTCCTTTGCGCATGGGCAGAGCTGCTTCTGCACGGCTGGCAGCGTTTCTGAGTCTTGGCATCCTCAGGGTCAGCGCTTCCCTGCTGATGCTGTGTCCCCTGGGCATCGCCAATCCATTGCTGTTTTCCGGTGTCCACCGTGTTGCGTTATATTCCCAGTCTGCACAATGGTGTGGCAGCCCAGAAGTGATTTTCTGAGTGGTGCAGCGTGTAATGAAACACAAACAAGACGACTCAGCATGGGATGGTGCTGTCACGTAACATGGAGCACGTGAATCTGTGTCAGACATGACCCGGCAGAAGAAGGAGTATTAAAGACGTTCAACAGCTGATCTCTTAAAATTAGATTTTAGTCAACAAATAATCCAGTTATTACTAGTGTCTGTGCCCCAAACCATCCACAGTTTGGTGTTTTGAGGTAATACCCAGAGACTCTCTAGGCCAGACAGAATATCTACAAAATAATCTCTATCATGTTGAAAAATTCGATCACTTAAGGTAGAGAGGAGAGCACAGTCGCCAAAGCCACATGCAGAACTCAGCATCTCTTAGCAGATACCCTACATAAAGTTTGTAAAACCAGTCACAAAATCCTTGGCAAATACTTTGATCAAGCAGAGAGCAGAAGCAACTTTTGGCGATTTTGCATAACAGATTTGCGTGTTGGGTGTATGCTGAGATATATGTTACTGTCAGTATGTGTGCTTCAGAGTACATTCGATTTTACAGCTGAGTTCAGCTATTCACTGGCTGAGTGTTTCCTCCATACAGTTCTTGTGTGTGGACTATTTGAAGGAAAAATCCTGTCCAGTTCTTATATAAGTCAGTGAAAACTCAAGTGATGAAAGGATTAATATTTTATCAGCAATGATGAAATATCTGTAGGGTTTTGTTGTTGTTGTTGATTTCTTTTTCTTTCCTTCACTCTGCCTTCCTTGTCACAAGCCATGCAGCTCTTGAGGTTCCTGGGGTGAAGGACTGTGAGAGGGTGAGAAAATAAAGAAGAGACAAAAGCTGGGGTCAGGTGGAGCCCTTACTTTCCTGATGGGAGAGAAGGAACTGCTTAAGCAGGATAGCAGATTTATTTATACACTCAAGAGGAGGATGTCAATTTCAAACCTGCTGCCTAGTAACAGGTTCACCTGGCTGGCCTGGGCCCCTTGCCTTCTTGGAGCTGGAACAGCTTGTTTACCTAGCTTGTTTTGGGCTCTGTGTTTTCAGGGCTGGCCTTGCTTTAACCACACGTGATCAGTCTCCAGCTTCAAAGGCTCCCTACACCTTCTCCCTCATTTATTTATTTATTTGTTTGTTTATGGTATTCTCCAATAATGCTTCCATATGAATAAGATTGTACCTCATGTCTAGACCCTCATTGCTTCTTCTCTATGAAATTCATGGTCAACAACAAGTCTCTGGTCTTGATTTGGTTTTGAATATAAGATACTAAAAATGAGAATTATTATAAAGTCATACCTGAGGTTCCTTCAACTTTTGAGTGAAGTAAGATTAGCAGCCTAGAATTTGTCTAATCTTCAGGGAGAAATATGTCAGAAAGGCTGGATTCCTGCCAGGTGCCTCTGAGATTATCTCTCATATCATCTAGTGCGTTTTTGTAGTGGACCACCTGGCTGGGCTATGCTGCTGGTCCCAAGTCCCTGCCCCAAGTGCCACTGTGGGGAGCCAGTCTACTCCTCTGAGCTTTCCCCACCTCTTATTCACCCAGTCATGGGTACAAGCAGTTAAAGTAACACAAGATGCATCTGCCTCGTATTGCCTATTAACGCATGCTCAGGTAAACAACTTAAAGTCAGCTCTGTGGAATTTCTCCTCTGTGCTCCCAGAGGAGGCCAGTTAGGCCTTAATCTTCCCCTGGTTTCCCACACTCATTCCTTTCCCTCATCATCTGTTATTCTAACTTGGATTTTTTTTTTAACTTAATAGGAATAAAAAGCAAAATAAAAGGAGATGAAGAAGAAATGTAATGTTTAGAAGTGTAAACTGTGTTATGGTTAAAACTAAATGTCATTGAACCAGATACATAAGCTCATTAATTAATTCCTAGTCCAACAAATGTTTATGAAAAGGAGCTTTTATTTCTCTGTATGCTTTTCCCTGTTCTGTTTCCTTTCAGTGTGATGACTGACCTTTTGTTGGTCACTGTAAGTTGAAGTGTTTCAGGGTCTGTTTCTGGACTTCCCTATCTGGGTTCTCTTCTCCACCAGTGTCAGGGGTAACCATGGTTTAAATCACTGCCTGTAGGGAAGCGCGCAGATTTTTCTGTTCATCTCAGACCTCCCCAAATTTGCTTGTGTGCTTCTGTCAAAGACGTCCCGCACTTACTGTCTCTCAAGCTAAACCGTGGCCGTGGCCGTGGCCGTGGCCTCCCTGATCAACACACCTGTGCTCTTCCGGACCTTCTCTTGGGAAGTGACGCTGTCCCCACGCTGTCCGCAGCAGAAACCTGAGAACCATCGCTTGCTTTTTGTTTCTGTGGTACTGGAGGTTGAACCCAAAGCCTCTGCATTGTGCTTCATTCCTACCCACACCCCCTTATGTTTTAAAGTATAAGACGGGCTCTCACTATATCACTAAGTTCCCCAGGCTGGGCTCAAATTTGCAGTCCTCCTGCCTCAGCCTCCCAGAGTGCCACAGGCGTGTGCCGCGGTACCCAACTCTCTGACCTCTCAACCCCGGCTCGTCTTCTAACTCACCACCTAATTCACCCCTGAATCTTGCTGATTTTAGTTCCTACGTATCTTTGTAGAATTGTGTGCTGTGATGTATTTCCACGCTGCCTGCTCCGTACGGTGCTGCTGTTGCCTCTCCCTTGGACGTCCCCATTGCCCTCCAGCTAGTTTTCTGGGTCTGCTTTGCACCCTTCCAAGCAGGCACATGGTCTCTCACGCACACAGTTTAAGAAGTCACCAAGGAGTCAAGATATATCATAATTATGCCGTCCCTCTCTCTAAACTTTTAGAAGGCATTCAACTTTGGTGGCCTAAAAATCACTTCAGAGTCCCATTTTTAGGGAAAAGATTCCTGTCTCTAGAACAATGTTAAATTCTCTTATTCTCTTGAAAATCAAGCTGTCATAATTTAGGATTATTCATGAATAATCACGTTAGTTCTGTTTTGGTTTCTGTTTGTCAGTTTTTCTCATTTTGTTTTTGATGTTTTTATGCCAGTGTTCTGCCTCCAACTATTTTTTTTTTTTTAAACTGGGGATTGAACTCACGACCTCCGGCTTGCCAGGCAGGCACTGTACCACTGAGCTCTGTCCCTGGCCTCTGCCTCCAACCCTTAAAACCTGTATTGTACACACTTGGCTTTTATCGGCTATAAAGCTTATACCCATTTCTTCATTCTGATAGAGCTTCCTCGGATTACCGTGGGAGAGTTCTCTCTTGAGTGCAGTGGAAGAAGTTGGGAATATTTAAGTCACCTGTGAGTTTTGAGCTGACCGTCTGCTGTTTCACGAGGCATGATCTCATTCGGTTATTTTGAAAATCCTACTTGTATTTTTTTCCAGCTTGTGCAGTTTGTTGATATACTGAAGCAGCCTATTTTTAATTTTTTGGATGGGGATTCAAAATGTCTTTTTCATTTAAAAAATGGCTTTCTCATGAGATTTATTTGTTGAAATAAAATATTTTATTGCTAGGGTTTTCTTAAGAAATAACATCTTACGGATACCCTTGAAACCCCATATGCCATTTCTTGGTTCCATTCCAGTCTCTTCCTACCTAGAAACAACTATTATTCTCATGCAGATTTTTCAGAAATATTTCACGTGTGTTTGTCCAAACATAAGATACAGTGTGCGGCTTATTTTTAAGCTATCTATCAATCTGCAGTTTGTGTTTTCATCTGACGCTGTCTTCTGGTTGTGTCTCTGTCGGTCGTGTAATCTGGTTCCTTTACTGGCACCACCGCTGCCGTGTCCTGCAGGGTGATCAGGCTGCTGCGCGGGCCACTGTCCCTCAGCAGCCCATGGCGGGTGCGTTTTAGGTCAGACTGAATTTGAGTCTCTCTTTGTGCTCCTGGTTAGCTGACTTCCTGTCTTTGGTGTTGCACACTCTGCCACAGTGGTCAGCGCCGTGTGTGCCTTTTTGCCCCTGGGCTGGTTGGAGAGCGCGTGTCCTCCTCGTTACTGGTGACCTCTGGCGCTCTCCCGGTGCTTGCTTGTTACCGCTGCAGCCACCTTGTGAGACTCACTGTTGCTCCATGTTCTTGTCAACACTTTATATTTTCAGATTTATTTATTCATTGCCATCCCATGCGAGTGAAAGTGTATCTAGTCTGAATTTGAATTTCAGTGACTTCAGCTGAGAATACCATCTTTTCAAACATATTTGAAAGGTTTCTGTCTTCTCTCTGAAGTTATTTCACTTCCCATAGTCACTGAGCACCAACTTGTACTAAAGTTTACAAGCTCGTTGGAGAGACTCAACATAGAATTGACGCCAGTGTACAAGAAGTAAAACTCCTAAGGAAATCTGTCAATGAAGACAAAACTCAGTTTGTTTAAAGAGTTTATTTGAACAGTATTGGCACAGAATTTATTTAAAAGAGTATTTCCTTCTGTTTCTTTGAAATGAATCATTGACTGTAAGTTATTAAATTTAAGAAGTAATACTGAACATTCGTTTTATTTTTGTAACTAGGAGTAATTGAATATATAATTTTACTACATTTGAATCTCTTTTTCTCTGTACTGCGGTTTAATGCAAAGAAGTTGGCTTACGTGTTTATAGTGCTACCAATCATAATTTTATAAAATAGTTGATGTCCCACTAAATGCCTGAAGGCTAAAATGGGAGGGGGAGGATGACCCTAAAAATTAAAAAGCGAGAAGTTTAATCTTTAGGGTTTTGCTACACAGGCAAGGAGCGGGTCCAGGCCCTCCGGGGTGGGTGGTGCGGAGCCGCGGTCCCTCGTGTGTCACCTGCCGGGGAGAGCAGTGCACACGCATCCCGGCCACAGGCCAAACCCCCGGCAGAGGCGGAAGTTTTACAAGACTTCAGTGAGGTCTAAGGAGGGCTCCTGCTCCTCCTGAACTTCAGTCTGGAGCAGAGTACTCCAAGGGCCAGGATGGCTGCACCAGAAGCAAGGGGCCTGTGTGGTCCCCCGCCTACAGACCCAGCTTCCTGTGACCTCCAGCGGCCTAGAGGAGCTGTCAGGGACACCGCTTGACCCCAGCCTCTGCCACGTCCCCATGGCCACAGCGTCATCCACCTTCCACCTGGAGACAAGCAGGCCGCAAAGAATCGTGGCACTGAGAAGGGCACCAGGACTGGGTGAGTGGGATGACAGCCCGCTAAGACATGTCCGGGCGACAGTGCCAGACCGAGCAGATTCCCTTGCACCCGCAGAGGGGGCAGTTGAAAGGAGGGAAGGAGAATACTCAATACCCAGGTAAATACTGATTGGAGTTTGGCTAATCCTAACCTCATTCCTTCCTGGGAAGCACCGAATTAAAAAGTGACTCTGTCCGTAAAACTGGAAATTGCTTACCAGCCTCCATTATCTGGGACAAAGCCAAGAACCAAGCAGGAGGCAGTGGAGCTCTGGGTGTGCTGTCACAGAGGCCAGGTAGTGAATCCTTGCTTGTGGCCAGGGGACAGCCTCCCAGCCTTCACCCCGCGCTGCTTCCTTATCTAGCATGCAGTCTGACAAACTTCGGCCTGAGACAGTGGGTTTGCAGGAGAGCAGGGACATGGCTTGCTAACTAGTTGAGGATACTGAGCAAGCAACATCACTGTGCTGCAGTCTGAAAGTGAGAAAGGAAAAACAGAAGCAGAGATTAGAAGCAGAGACTGAAGAGCGAGTGTGGGCCTGATACGCTCACAAGCACTTGTTTCCCTCCTGGTGCTGGAACGCGGCTCGAGCCGCTGAGGTTTTGGTGACTGTCCTGACAGGGTCGAGGCGGTGCTGTGCCAGCCCTCTGCACCGCTGTGGGGACAGCCGGTGACACGGGCATGGGCCGTGGCTGCAGGGGTGTGGCTGTGGCCACTCCTGCTCTGCTCCCTGCCCCTCAGGCTCCCTCGGCTTGGCGGAAGAGACCTGGATGTGAGCTGCAGTGTCTCTTCTGCTCAGACAGCTGGCAGGTGGAGGCTTGGGCAGTTGCCTTTTCTGGTCCCCTGTGGGTGTGGCCTGCTGAGTGTCATGGTAGGAAACCACCACTGAAACCAGAAGTCTCCATTGCTGGGGGCGCCCGAATCTACTCTCCTCAGCCTGGGCATCCTAGGGCAGTGGCCCCTCTGAGGTGGCCTCACTTACTGTGAGGACCCCAGGGGAGCACCAGCCTTGGCCTGAGGGGAAGGCATGCACGCAGAGGCCGGAGGAAGCCCTGAGAGCTCAGCCTGTGTGTCAGGATGGGATGTCCCCTCGGTGAGGCCAGGCCGGTTCCCCTCTGTGACCCGCAGGACGCCCCTGGACCAGGACCTCCCCGTCCTGAGACCCAGGGAGGACAGGAGGGGCCGTGACCGCTGACCGCCAGTCTCACGTGTGACAAACTAGAATCGCTCCGCGCCACCCCTGTGCACCAGGTGGTGTTGAGGGTGGGAATGGGCTCCTTGAAAATCGACTTCAAAAGAACTTGGGAGAATGGAAGACCTGATTAAAGCATGAGCAAGAGATCTGATCAGGCACCTCTCGGAGACAGCATGCAGATAGCAAGTGAGCTCCTGCGGAGGTGCTTCGCTCACGCGTCATGGGGCGACCGCGCGACACCTCATCGGCCGCGGGAAAGCTCGGACAGCTTGGAGCAAGCGAGGCCGGGAGCCGCAGGGCCTCCTCCGCGCTGAGGGCTGTGGAATGGGACTTCTGCCCTGCACCAGGACACCCTTTCCCTACAGTCCCACAGGCGTACCCTAGGTCTTTACCAAAGGAGTTGAAAACTCAGGCACTCCGAAACCCGCACACCAGTGTTGTCACCAGCTGAGTCGTAACCGATGAAACCCGGGAGCAGCCAAGTTGTCTTCCAGTAAGTGAGCAGATGAGTAAAATATGGTTCTTGCCGACAGTGAAATATTACCGAGCCCTGAACGGATGTGAGTAAACCAGCCATGAAAAGACGCAGAGGCACCCGAAATGCGTATCCCTGAGCAAAATAACCCCAGCTGTAAAGGCCGCATCCAGTGTCATCCTGCGCATGTGACACTGTGGAGAGCAGAGCTGCAGTCACTTGGAACAGGGCTGGCGGCAGCCCTCTGCTTGGGCAGGACCACGGGGTGAGCAGGTAGCGTGCAGGCTGCCGTGGGAGTGTTCTGCAGATCTGAGCGGGGGCTCTTTGTCATCACCTGTTTGTGCAAATGCACGGAAAGACGCCCCTGGGAGCGGCTCTGATGCCAGCCCTGGGCGCGAGTGTGGTGGGCGTCAGTGCTGATCGCCGGTGATGACAGAGGCGCCCCTTTGGGGCTTCCATGGGGCGGGCAGTGCGGGTTTGGCAGGGTAATCAGCTAGATGGAGGCTCTGCACTTTCTGCTCAAGTTTTTCCATCAACCTAAAACTGCTCTAAAACTGAAGCCATGCTCACATGTGCATGTGTTGTGTGTGCGTGCATGCATGTGTGTGTATGTGTGTGTAGTGTGTGTGTAAACACCTTCCTTGACTTTTGTGGTTCCTGTACCTGAGGAAGGCAGTGGGTGGTCCTCTGTCACCAGTGTTCATGGTCAGCAGAATGCACAGCTATAATTGTTAACTAAAATTCATTATTTTTCTTAAAAATAAAAAATGCAAATGTAACATCTTAATGCATAATATTACCATTATATGTTAAACGTGGTAGATTCAGAGGTGCTATGTTGGTTTTTGTACTTTCAGCAGATTTGAAATAGTTTATAGCCCTAAAATAGGGAAAGCACATGTATCCCAGTCTTACCCCGGACCTGGTGGGAAGGGCGTCATGAGTTTAAGGACTGACAGAGATGCTGAATGACTGGTGTGCAGTCCTTCTGGGAACAAGAGCATCCTGAGAGACTGGAGAGGCGTCGGGGCCTCAATTCACAGGGCTGGCCGTGCACGCTGAAGATGGTGGGTTTGGTCCTGGGGGCATGGGAGAACACCAGTCTGGTATGAGAAATCAAGTGTTAGGCTTGAATTCCTGTGAGGCAGCCAAGTGAAAACCCTGGCAGGGGGTATCTAGACAAAAACTTTAGGATAAAGGAGAGTTTAGGTTGAAGAATTAAGGTTTGAGGTCGTAGAAGTCTGTGTATCTGTCAGCTTTCCTGTCCCTGAGACTCAACACCTGATACCACAGGGTCAAGGAGAAGAGGTTTAATTTGGCTCATGTTTTGGAGGTTTAGTCCATGGTCGTCTGGCTCCAAGGCAGAAACAGCAGGGTGGAACACCATGATGGTCTAACCCATGACAGCCAGAAAGCAAAGAGAAGGCAGGATCCAGGGACAAGGATGCATCTTTCTAGGCCACATCTCCAGTGACCCACCTCCAGCCGGGCCCCACTCCTAACAGCACAGTGAGCTGTGAAGTCATCAGTGAGTGAGTCCACTGGCGAGCATGGCACCCCATGATCCAGTCATCTTCCCAAAGCCCCACCTCTGCACACAGGAGACTTTAGGGGACATTTTAGATCTAAACCATGACACGTGATAAAGCCCGCAAGAAGAGTAGGTAGCTAAGGGTGCTAAGACCTCAACACTGAGAAGGTCCATGTTTGAAGACTGAGGAAAGGGTAAGGTTCCAGCAGAAGACAGAGCGGCAGTGCCATGGGGAGACAGAAGACTTGGGCAGTGTTGCAGTGTGTTTGGATGCCCAGGAAGGGCGCCCCTGAGAGGGCAATATGTAAAGATGTGAGGGTAAAGCCAAAAGTACAGTGGAAACCCCAGAAGTCTGGAAAAGCCAGAAACATGGGCCACCCAAGGAAAGCTGCAGAGTGGGCTTAGGAGAGAAACTATAGGAACTAGAACCCCTGGAAGTGCCTTGGGGGTGGAGCCACTCAAGCCTGTTGGAACTTGCAACCAGATTGCTTCAGATGCTGAGCATAGAACTGCAGGACTTAATGTTTGCCCTGCTGGATTTTGAACTTGCTTTGGTTCCAATGCTTTGTATTCCCCTGTTTGTGACTTTTGGAATGGTAATGTTTATTTTGTGCCTTTGCATATTGGAAATGTTTAACTTGTTTTCATTTGTACAGGGGGTTACAATTAGAAGTTTGCCATAGATCTCAGAGGAGACTTGGGACTTGGACTTTTCAGCAATGCTGAAACTGTTAGGACTTTGGCAACTCTTAGAGATGAACTAAAAGTCTTTTGTATTAAGGATGTGCCTGAGTCTTTGGGGACCCAGGGGTGGAATGTTATAATGTGTTCAGATGGCCCCCACTTAAGCCTTATGTAGTTATGGATGGGGCTGAGTCTGGTGTTCATGATTGGTTTGTTGTCTGGCGCTGGGATTGGTGGTGTGAGTGCGGCACCTGCCCAGGGGTGGAGCCAACATACAGTGTAAGGGCGGGAAGCAGGCGTGTCTTCTCTCTCTTGTCGGGTTTGTGTTTTGCTGTTTGCGGCCACGTGAATGGCTGGCCCTCAGCCATGCCTCCCTACCTTGCAGCCAGCCGAGTATGGACTGAAACCTCCAAGAATTGTAAGAAATAAACCTTTCCTTCCCTAATTTTGGGCGTCAGGTATTCTGTCACACAATGAGAGAAAAGCAACTAAGACAGCCAGTCACTTGGGAAGATGTCCTGCTGGAGCCTGGGAAAACTTCTGGGTGACAAAGGCCACCCAAAGATTCAGCTGCGTGCTTTCTAACCCAAATTTAAACTGAGAATGCACTTCCCACATAGAGGAAGGAGCTGTCTTGAACATGAATGAACTTGCCTTTTATATTCTACTCACTGACATGCAGTTTTTAATTACTATGGACTTCACCAAATGAATTTCTGTGGATGTGTGGATTTATAGAAACACAGAGAGACATGCTTCCTGGGTCTTGGGCAGGCTGTACTGAGGGTAGCTAGGAAGAGGTTTCCATTGCAGGTAAGCCTTAAGGAGCCTTTTATCCATTGGGATGAAGTTTTATTGATGTATTTTTGCATATTGTATCTTTTTTTAAAAATACAAAAAAATATATATAAAACTTACTGTCTTGGTTATTTTTCTCTCATTGCTGGGACAAAATACCTGACACCCAAAATGAAGGAAGGAAAGGTTTATTTAGCTTAGAGTTTTTGGAGGATTCAGTCCATAACCAGCTGGCTCCAAGGCAGGGTGGCATGGCACTGGGGCAACACTTGAAGGCAGCAGCTAGAACAAAATAGGAGGAGCAAGCCTCTTCTCCTCCCTTACACTGTGTGTAGGCCACCACACACATACACACACACACACCACTCCAGTACTCACAAAACCTCCCTGCCTTCCTCTTACACAGGCTCGGGATGTTTACAAAGTAAGAATCGTGGCTCCCTGCTGAGTCTCTTAGTTAAACTTCTTAACTTCTCAGGTTGACACAATGAATCAACCATAACATTTACCTACCATTTTACCCATTCTAAAGCACAAAAGTCAATGACACGGAGTATATTTGCATGTTTAGACACGGTCATTATCCAGATCCAGAGCTGTTTTTCTTCTTCCCTGAGTGACACTCTGTACTCATGAACCAGTAACCTCCGGTGGTCCTGGCGGCCCAGCGCAGCGGCATTGCTGTATTTAACTACTCTGCAGCTTCCTCCTGGGAATGCAGTGACTGGCTTCCTTCATCCAGAATACCGTCCACTAGGGTTATTCGTGTTGTAATATGTATCAGAGTTTCCTTCTGTTTTAAAGCTGAATGGTATGGTACATACCCAGAAGATGAATTTTTTTTTTTTTTTTTTGGCAGTACTGGGGATCAAACTCACAACCTTGCCTCTGCCAGACAGGTGCTTAAGCCACTGAGCTAAACTCCTGGCCCTAGATTTTTTGAGGCAGGGTCGCACTATGTAGCTCAGGCCAGCCTTGAGCTTGCGTTGTAGCCCAAGCCGGCCTCGAAATCAAAACGCTCCTCCTACCTCAGCCTCCCAAGTGCTGGGATTAAAGGTGTGCGCCACCACGCCCGGCGATAATTCTGATTTTAGCTGTGTTAGAAATACCGTTTTCCATAGTATCGTGTGGTTTTCAATAGAGGCTTCTCCATTTGACATTCCCCTGACAGTGCAGAAGATTCCAATTTCACCAGTGTCTTACACTTTTTTTTTTTCATGTGTTTTGGTTTTTGTCTTGAGACAGGGTCCCACTGAGTCTCTGAGTTGCACAGGCTGGGCTTGCATTTGTGGCCTTCCGGCCTCAGCTTCACGGAGTGCGGGGACCACAGTCGTGTCCGCCGTGTCTGGCTTTTTAAAAGTACAGTAGTTGATGAGCATGAGGCGGTGTCTCGTTGTGAATTTGACTTGTGTTTCTCTAAGATTAATAAAGTTAAGCATCTTCTCATGTTCTTTTTAGACATTTGTAGATCTTCTCTAGAGAAGCGCCATTTCTGGGAGCACTAATTTTAGATTTTATTCTGACAAAACACTTAGGTCTTAATATAGACTTTTTGAAATATCATCAGCTCTTGGTTCTATTTTCTTGAACAAATTGCTTCACTTTGACTCTGACGCATACATACTCCAAAACAACACAGGGGGAGGAAATGGCAAATCGTCCTGTTATTCTACAGGTCCAGTGCTCCTGCCTCTCATTAAAATGTCTCATGAAACAAAAGAGGTGACCGTAAGGGGTCGGCCCCCGAGCGAAGACTGCTTCTGTGTGCAGATGGCACGGGGGATCGTTTAGCTCCACTTCCACGGGGCTCCCCTTTTGTTCCTAGTCACGCAGGGTCGCCGAGTAAAGTGCCAGTTCCCTCAGGAGCAGCGCGCGCTCAGCGCACGGACTCAGGCCCCTTGAGCTTACCTAGTTACGGTTCTTCTAGCCATGGAGGCTCAGGGAGGTTAGCATCTGCGTGCAGAGCTGGGGCCGAGAAACAAAGGTGTCTCAGTTCAGTGCCCCCATCCTGCGGTGTCTTTTACACAGGTGATTTTTTTCATATGAATGTTTTCAACGGCTCTCTGCTTCAGTCTTCTTTCGTTAAACGGAGATGTATCTATCTGTTTTCTTTGACAGTTGTTTCGAGAAGTACGAATAATGAAGATATTGAATCATCCTAATATAGGTATGAAATTTACATATACAATTAGTGACAAAGTTTTCTGTAATTTGAGAAGATTTAAAAATACACTTTTAAGAATGCTTTATATGAATAGAAGAAGGTGATAGGTTGGGAAAGCGACACTTTGGGTAAAAATAACTTATAAAGAAGTTAACTGAAGGCTGCAAATTGCTGTTTTCTACTGTTTTGCTATATTTTGCTCATTATCAAAATAATTAGTATAATTAGGAGTTAATGCATACAAATGTTGTGCATCTTCATACTAGAGCTCTTCGTATAGAGTGCATGTCATTTTAAGAATTTATAAAAAATGAATTCCAGATTTTTAATAATGTACACTTGAGTTTGATCATAGTTGATAAGCAAACTAACTATGTATTTTCAAGAAAATAAGTAGTGGATTTCAATTTGGTAAATTTCTGATTCTCCCCATCATTACAAATAAATTTATTGATTGGATATATTATTATATAAAATAATTTGATTGGAAGTAGTAAAAAACAGTTCTTTAAAAATCTGTTTATTTTCAAAAACTTCTTGCATATTTAAAAAATCTTGTCTGTTTATAGCTATTAATGTGATTATTGGTGGTAAATAATTTCAACTGTGAATCTAATTTTATTTTTACAAGAAATTTTTATGATAGTACCTAGAAATATTTTGTTTTAATGCCAAAGATTATTTAACATTTTATGATCCCTCATTATAGTAGTCTCCTTTTAAACATTTTTAAAAATATGTTTCTCTGGTTTTAGGATTTTTCTTTTTATTTTCTCATTCTGATTACAAAATATATGGTTTTTTAAATCTGAGAAACCTTTTAATTGAAGAATTTAATTCCAAGTTGCTTTGTAGTAAATCATTTTCTTCCACAGGAGTAGTAACTCTTGAGAAACTTTTTGAATGTAAGATTACAATTAATCATTTGTAGCAAATATACTCCAATTTTTCCACTGGCTTAGTGTTATATTAGGTTTATTTAAAACAGATGCATTCTGTGCTAACAATTACAGAGTTCAATCTCTGATTTCTTTTTCTAGTGAAATTGTTTGAAGTTATTGAAACAGAGAAGACCCTCTATTTAATCATGGAATATGCGAGTGGGGGTAAGGATGAAGAGGCTTGAAATGGAATTAATATCTACTATTTCTTTATGACACTTATATAATTTTATTAAAACACCTTTAAACTATAGCTTTAGGAAAATTCAGTGTTTGCTGCATCTTTTGATCCTTCCACTATAAATAGAATTCGTGGATTATTTAAAAAATATTTAGGGGCATTTTTGAAACTCTAAATGTGTTTTGTCTCCTTATGAAAATTTCAATTTGCGTATTTATATATAATAATTATATATTGTGATATTTTGATTGGAAGCTCTTAGCTATCAGCAAGTCACCTCTAAATGAAGAATATATTTAATAAAGTCCACGTAAAAGCATGTTCTAGGTCAGCTGTCTGTTTCACTGAGTATTCATATATGACCGATTCTCAGTGTACATACATCTTTGAGATAATGCATGAGATGTTCAAATGTAAACAATGTCGATGTGTGTACTTTGTAAGTTAGAGGACTGAGTTGACAGGGACATAGCAAGATACATCTGTTGTGGAATATAATGTATATTTTGGCTCTTATAGTGTCAGAAATATGAATGATTTTTAAATATTGATGCACAATGGAAAATCAATTTTATCTCCTCTTTGTCTTAAAGGAGAGACAAATTGACTCAAAATTAATGTTATTAGTACTTCTCGGAAAGGTATTTAAAATTTACAGTTAAGGAATTTAATAAATAAAGAAGAATACTTAAAGAAATGTCTTTAAGACCCACAGAATTTAAGAAATTGGAAAAAATAGAGGGCAGCTGAAATTATTTGACTGATTAACTTTCTGCTAAGCAATAGGAAAACCGTGTGGAACTTAATGTTGTGCTCTTAACAAATAAAGTTTGCAGATTTTTATGCTGATGAAGATTTTATGTAAACTGAAGTAAAGAGGATTTATTTCAGTCTAGCATCTAAAATATACATTTTTGTATAGTCTCAGATTTCAGAAAAATATATTATAAACATTAAATGTATATAATTGCTTTCTACTTATTCATGCAGATTAAATGCTTTAGTAGACTTTTTTTGTTTTTTGTCTTTTTTTTGGTACCGAGGATTGAACTCACGACCTCACACTTGCCACGCAGGTGCTGTGCTGCTGAGCTAAGTACTCGGCCCTAATTTTTTTTCTTTTTTCTTTTCTTTTCTTTTGTGGTGGTTTTTTTTTTTTTTTTTTTTTTTTTTTTTTTTTTTTTTTTTTTTTTTTTTTTTTTTTTTTTTTTTTTTTTTTTTTTTTTTTTTTTTTTTTTTTTTTTTTTTTTTTTTTTTTTTTTTTTTTTTTTTTTTTTTTTTTTTTTTGTACTGGGAATCAAACTCAGGACCTTGCGCTTGCCAGGCTGGCTTATTTTTCGCGGAACTTGTTTTTTCCCAGAAAATTTTCTGATTTAGGTTTTTTAACTTAATCTGAAAACCTTGCTTATTAGTGTTTATTAGTATAGGGTTTGAAAAATTAAATATTCAGGCACATTTGCATAAAATATAGATCCGTAATAAAATTAATAAACCTTCAAAAAGCACATAATGAACTGTTTATTGTTCCTTTTTAAGCGTGTCAGCATGAGAACCCCAAATGTTGTTTTCAGCTCACTTTGATCCTTTTTTTTTCTGCTGGTGATCTGAAGTTTAGAGAAAGGGGCTAGACATGCTTTGACACGAGGACTCCTAGGCTGTGCTAGTGTGACCTGAGAACAGACTGGCATGTTGATGGCATGTACAGTCAGCTCTCTATTGGTGCCAATAAAGGGTACACTGGTGAGGCCAGCAGGGGCACTGGCGGCCTCCCGGACACTGCAGCAAGCCTCGCGGAGGTGGTCTGGAGAGACAGCACCGCGCTGGGCAGCCGGCATGACCAGGGCTGAGGCAGACAGCTGCCCTTTGCCAGGGGTTTATCAGTTGGTTTGGGCTCCCGGAGGGGCAAAGATCTTCCTTGGTTCCAAATCAGGGAAATCCTTTGTGACTTTGAACTGCGTTTAATCCAAAGGAGTCTTTTAAAGTAGGCGTTGGGTCTACTCTGGGTGGTGTGTTTATCCCTTGTCATTCCTGGAAACAGTGTTTACAAAATGCTTACCAGGCAGAGTTCTAGGAGCTAGGAATGCACAAGGGAGCACAGACAGTCTCCACCCACAAGACTGCATGTCGTGGGGAAAGCAAGTCATACGTGTACAGTACATGGTAAGTGGGGACTGACCCATGCGAATGACCAGGGTGTGAGCATTCCAGGCGTAACCGAAGAGCAGAATCAAAATTTGAAGTCCTAAATACGTCTTTCCTAGCCTACACTCAGATGGCTGGAATTAAGGGCTATGATGGGTTAACTGAAATTAATAACTATTAACACAGATCTCAGGTTAACTCCTTTGATGAACCACCTGGGACATCCATTCATTTCTCTGTTCTCATTCCATGTAATCACTTCAGTAGGCTTTGTATAATACACCATTTGACACTGTAGATGTATTAGTTGTATCTGGCATATTTCCATTTCATATTTGATTGTTAGTATTTTGTTTACATCCTAGGGTTGATAGTGTGTATATACTTGGAAAACATCAGTATACCTAGGTACAAGTGACCACATGAGCCAGCAGTAGGTAGAAGCTCAGTTTTAAAAAGTGAAGAATTCTTCTTACTGTCTCCTAGTAGCTACCGAGGGCTGGACCAGGATTCATACCAAAGTTGGTCTGATCCTATAGACTGAGTTTTTAACTACTTCGGTGTATTAAACAGGAACGCTTTAAAAACCACTTTGTAAGTTTTTAACATATATGTATATCTGTATGTTACAAATTATAAGTACACTGAGATATTTTATTTCTAATATAAAAATTAATTTGTTTTACTAAACCGACCAGAGAAAAATTCAAAACATAAATATGTAAAGAAATGGATCTAATAGGAATTTTCTCCAGCATCTAGTTATATTAATTTCAATGAATTTATTGCTTATCCACTTTGTGTTCTATCACGAAGAGGGTATAAATAAAATACAGATATGATGATGATATGGAAGAGGTTTGTAGTTCACTTGGGGTAACAGAGATGTGTACAAGTATAATTTAACTTTGTGTAATTAATGTTAACTACCAGAGTATATAAGTAGAGTGAGATTAAGTATAATCAGCATAGGAAAGAAAGAAATCAGTCAGGCAGTGCGATGGCATTTGACCAAGACACCACGTTTGGTAGAATTTAAAAGAGAGGGTGTCTGTATTTTGTTTGTGCTGGAGGCCCTAAATACAAAGCCAAGTGTAATTTGCATTTCCCATGCCATGGCTTCCCTTTTATTAGAACAGATAATAAAGAGTTGACCAGCTGGGAGTTTGGCTCAGTGGCTTAAGCGCCTGTCTGGCAGGCGTGAGGCTGTGAGCTTGATCCCCGGTGCAGCCCAAAAAAAAAAAAAGTTGACTGTATTTGTACATAACACTTGAAAGCAGAAAATGCGTTTTCTTGGTTATGTTTTTACATGTTTTTGAAGAGTTTTGCTGAATCATAAACTGCTACAGATACTCAATTCTCTATGTAATTTTTTTTCCTTTTTTCTATTCGTGTATTTGGTTTGTGACTTATATAGACATAGTAGAAAATCATGGGCCAAAAGTTTCTGTAAAAATGAGACAAAAACTTGACATTGCATATATTGTTAACCAAAAATCTGTGTGTTTTCCTACCTGCTCTGCCTTTCTGATTCAGGTGAAGTATTTGATTACTTAGTTGCCCATGGAAGAATGAAAGAAAAAGAGGCCCGTGCAAAATTTAGGCAGGTATGGAAAGTGGTTTCAACTTTGTTCTGCTGTTGTGTCTAGCGACGTGCGGTGGGCAGGGTCACGGGCTGGACATTAGGCACGCAACACATTTTAAAGAGCTCCATTCCTGCTTGCTTTCACTTTTTAAGACTGAAAAACTTCCAGAAACAAAGCCTATTTTCCTGAATTTAAATGTAAAACAGTCGCAGGTGGTTATTTTTAGATGGTGATAAACAGTGAATTTTTGTGAGACTCACCTTAACTCTGAGTCTTGGAAATACACACCAGATCAAGATAGAAAACAAGGGTTTAGTCCTTGGACACCTGTATCTGGTATTTGTTATCCAGCCTTGTAAGCGTTATGTACAGAGCATATACGTGTACTGTTTAAAGAGGGTACTGTGTTAGTTTCTTTTATAATTAAATGCATGTTGGTATTGAAACTCTTTATGGATTTTAAGAACATAGATAATTTTATTGAACCTCAGGCAAGGAATCTTACAAGTGGGACAGAAGACTATGGTAAGATACTGGTATTTGCAATTAAACTCCAATATGATTCGTTACAGAAATTGTAAAGTAAGGAAAAATAATTTAAATCATCTAGGGTTTTATTTTTAATTTTTAAAACTGATGTAAGGAAAATAAGCCTAATGAATTCCTATGGAAACGATTAATTAATCATAAATTTTTCATACAAAGTATTAATGTAAGGTGCAATGAACAACTTGTAATATCCTAAACTTCCCCTCCATGACTTTAAAATTTTCATTTACAAATTGCTCACCCTCTTCTGTAATCATAGGCACTAATGCTGCAATTAGAGCGGTTAGAGAACCCCCCTCTAAGGGAATTATTCAGGTTAATGTATTAAACAGTCAGCGAAACTCTCAAGGGAGAGGGGAAGGGAGGAAAGATTTGTTTAACTTCTCTTGGCATGGCATTTTCCAAATGAATTGTGGGAAGATTTGGTGTGTAGAGTCTCTGTGATTCAGGTCTTACAGAATTACTACTTTTTGAAACACAGTTTGTGAGCTGCATAGCCCTTTTATTCAGGATGGATTCCAAGAAGGCTCCCTATTAAAACTGTGCGCTCCAAGCTGGGCGTGGTGACGCACACCTTTAATCCCAGCACGTGGGAGGCTGAGGTAGGAGGAGCATTATGAGTTCAAATCTGGCTTGGGCTACAATGCGAGCACAAGGCCGACCTGAGCTACATAGTGTGACCCTGCCTCAAAAAACTAGGACTGGGAGTTTGGCTTAGCAGCTTAAGTGCCTGTCTGATAGGTGCAAGGTTGTGAGTTCAATCCCAGGTGCCACCAAAAAAAAAAAAAAAAACATTGTGCGCTCCAGCAGCGGTAATGTGGAAAGCCATGCAGAGAAGCTGACCCACGTTAGCCTCTTTGCCGTAAGATTCTTCCCTCTGTGGGGATGGAGCCCAGCTTGCTCTTCAGTGGAGCTCTCAGGCGTCACTTTAAACATCTTTTTTTTTTTCAGTATCAGTCACAATAGTTTTAGTTTGTAGCAGACCAGAAAAAAAAATCCAATTGGCACTAATTATTTCTATTGGAACCTTAATTAGTATATTTTAGAGGTTATGGCTACTTAACCTTTTCCTTTTGTCTGCTAGTTTTCCTTATTGACCAAAAACATACTTAGTATGGAAAATTGTGCTTGGAACGCTATGAAATTAGAGAGGTCGGCAATGCCTGCTGTTTTCCAGAGCCAGCCACCTTTGCTGGTGGACAGAAGGACAGGAAGCTGGAGATCGCTATTTCTTAGCCAGCACTCGTGGGCCTGCTGTGATCCCAGCACTGACCGGAAAGCATATCCATGGAGCTCAAATAATTACTAACGCTGACTTCACTTTTTCAAATAACATGTGGATTATTCTGAAGTCACGTTTATCTTCTTCATTTTGCGGAAGTTCAGTGTCCAGTTAGTGCTATCTAAAATGTAGAAGTATCCAGGCGTGCATGCCTGCTGTTCCTGTGTTCAGAGAGGCTGAGGTAGGAGGATCAGAAGTTTGAGTCCCGCCTGGCAACCTGATGAGACCAACATAAAACATTTGGAAAAGGACTGGGGATGTAACTCAGAGGGACAGTCCTGGGTTCAATTTCCAGCACAAAATGATTAATGAATTCATTTATTATAGAACAATGGGAAATATTTTCTGTATGGTTACTCATGTAGTATAAATATCAAATACACTTAATATTTATAGGTGTTCCTCCAAAACTAGAAAGTTTATTTTTGAGGAGCTTATTTTTCTTTATGGGTTTAAGTTCTTAAGAATCAGTACATGTACATTTTGTGTTTATTTTTGTTTTCTCTGTATTTTATGAACTGTTTTTGTAACCCTGAAAGAACGTTCTGCGTTAGCAAGGGCACAGGAATGCATGTCCCTGACCCCCATTCGGGACGGCGAGGACCCCAGCACAGTGGGAGGCTGTTCAGCAGTCAGCACCCGTGCATGCCCCTGCATTCTCTGGGCCTGGTGGTCTGCTCAGCGGTCTTGGTGTTGATCCCAGCCTCGAGGGCAGTGCAAGCAAAACACAGACTTTCCTGCCCACTTACAAGCAGTTACCAGGCAGCCCCAGCGAATGTCCCTTTCCAGAAAGCACAGGCATGCATGGCCTTAAGGGGCTATGCGTACCAGGGCTGCCTATAAACCCTGTGCTCAGGGTTCCTGATGGACAGGCCGCAGAGAAGGCCCTGCGTCCTCACTAGAGGGGCCGAACCTTCTGAGATGGGAGAGTCCAGCTGTAGGAAGAATCCTGCAGTGAAACTTGGGCATGCGGGTGAGAATTCTGGGGTCAGGCCAGAAGCCCAAATGTCTCACCTCTTTCGTGGCAGGAAGTGCATCTGCTAGGCAGGGGTGGAAATGCCGTAAAGCCGCCCACGGGGACACCAGCGTGGAGCTCCTTCTCCCTGAGTGGGGAATTACGCTTAGGACAGAGCGCTCGGATGAGTCCATTTCCATTCTTCACGCTCTCGGGCTTGGGAGCCGGCGCTGCTCTCATAGGGACCGTCTGTCTGTTGTGGACGCTAGGCCTCCGATTGTGTTTGGAGACCACGCCGTTATCCAGCGCCATTGCCCTGGATCGTACGTGTGTGTGACTTGCGAGAGACAGCACCACCGTCAGCACATTCCCACGTCCACGATACCAAAACAGCCTGGTCGTGCGTACACACTGCGCTATCTGGTGCGCCCATTAAAATACGTGCGCCAGTGTGGATGTCTTGTGAGTGACAAGTGTAAGTTAGTGAGAATAGGGTGTTAGAATTCTGAAGACTGACATTATAAATATTTGCTGTTTTAGAGACACACACTTCAGAATGATCATAAGCACTCACGTCACCCTTCATAGATGAGTTTAGTGGTCCTGCAGGATTTGCTTGCTTGAAATTCGGGGTCTTTTGCCAGCCTGTGCAGCAGGCTTTCGCTCCCGCTCCATCCATGTCTTCCCCTCGGCTTTCCAACGCACTCCACCCCACACCTCACTGTCCCCTCCCAGTCTCAGCCTTGACAGCCACCCCTGTTCTTTGAGGACGGCTGAGAGCCAATAGCACCTATTCTGGGAAGTATGCCCAACTGAAACGGGCATTTTTTTGTGATTCTTTCACTTCCTTGTACCTCTGCTTGTGTTTCTGCCTTGAATTACAATCACACCCACGTTTCCCTTCTGAATCAGATTGGAAGCTCCTGGAGGGCAGGGCCAGGACGTGTCCGTCTTTGGCTTCCCCCAGGCCCCAGCGCATTTTCTTGCACACAGCAGGACCTCAGTGAACTGGATCAGTGAATCTGATCGATTTACGTGTTACTCACTGTGTGTTGATGACTTTGTTTCCCGTTCATATCATCTGTCTCTGGACCATTGTAATATGCATTAGAATAATTTTCTAATGCTGAAATGTCAGTTTCACTCTGCTTTAAAGTTTTCTCCCCACCCATATTCCCGTTAGCATGATCATACTTTACATCACCTGTAATCTTTTACAAGTCTCAGTTCTGTCTCCATTTGTAAGTCACTAACCAGCATTCAGTGTCCCACCTGTGTGTACATTCTCCTGAGTCCACAGAACTGGTTGTTCCGCTGTGTATTAAAGCGTTCATTTCCGTGTCCGCCAGACCCAGCCTTTAGTGTGCAAAACAGCCCTTTATCCCTTGCTGTCAGATTCTTACCACTTTTTATCAAATAAAGCACTATTGGAGAATTTTTAAAGTAATCTCTTTTGTTTTATATCTTGGCCTTTAAATTGTTGGGTCCTTGCTGTTTAGCCCAACAATTTAAGGTATACTCAGTTTTGGGTGTCCCCAAAGAGCACCTCACAGTGGCTAAAACTCACAGCTGCACACAGGACAGAGTTACAGGTATAGATCTCTTTGTCCACCTGAGTCAGTGATGGATACAGGGTTAAATTTCTTGTCTTTTCTTTCTTTCTTTCTTTCTTTTTTTTTTACCAGGAATCAAATTCAGGACCTTGTACTTGCCAGGCAGGCACTTGTGCCACTGAGCTATATCCCCAGCCCTAGAAGATTAAATTTCATTTTTCCCTTTTTTCTTGTGATGATTGGGTGTTTTTTTGTTTTTGTTCTTTGTTTTTCTGGTACCTGGGATTGAACTCACAACCTTGTGCCTGCCAGGCAGACACTTCGGCCGCTGAGCCAAATCTCTGGCCCTATTTTTTGAGACAGGGTCTCACTATGCAGTTCAAGGCTGGCCTTGAACTCACTTTGTAGCCCAGGCTGGTCTCAAACTCACAACGATCCTCCTGCCTCAACCTCCTGAGTGCTGGGATTAAAGGCATGTGCCACCATGCCCGGTGATTGAGTGTTTATAAGATTCAAAATATTTCGTATTTTTCTATATTTGAACAGATAAATATAAGATATTACTATATACCTCATAATAAATCGAGAAAGCATGCCTTGAACTCACCTAGTATAATTCCTGGGACACAGTTTCGCTTTTTTAACTCTAGCCATTATCCCAAAATACTAATTCACCTGTGCCAAGACAGTTATTTCAACGTTGCAGTATGTTATTGGGCCAGAACTCCGTATCGTACATGGCAGGCTGATTTAACGATCCACACAAATCTTCGCAGACTGACAAGCAAACAGCTCCGTATGCTTCAATGTGACTTTTCCACAGTTTCTACATTTAATAGCAAGTTTCCTCCTGCTAATATATATAGTTTTCTGAACTAAAGCAATAGGGGAATTACTAAATATTACTTTGAAATCCAAATTAGTCATTCATCTACACTGGAGTTGATGATTGTGGAAAAATCAGTGTTGTTTACGGTGAAGTGATTTTGACTCGCTTATCCAAATATGTATTTCAGATCGTGTCTGCTGTGCAGTACTGTCATCAAAAATGCATTGTTCACCGTGATCTCAAGGTAAGTTGCTGACTTCATAACACAAAGCTCAGTGTTGTACATTTCGGGATAAAGTCGGAGCTGCTGGTTGCCTCTCTGAGGCACGTAGTATTTCTGTGATTCTCACAGTAACTTTCCGAAAGGCCGCACCCTGCTGAGGAAATGGAGACAGTGCGAGGGGAAAGCATCTAGCATCAAAGCTAGGGAGCGTGAGTCGCCCCTCCTTCGTTGGTTTTAAATAGGAACATGAGGAACTTTATCCCCAGATGAAAAGGTGCAGGGTCCCATTCCACAGAGACAAGGTCGAGGCACGAATCCACGTTAACCCGGTGGAAGGGCCAGGATCCGTCCTCTGCCGTGGAGCTCACCATAGACAACGCCTTTTGGTGTGTTCACAGCCACGAAACGCAGGGGACGTGCAAACCAGCACGCTTCAGGACGAAAGCTGTGGTGGCTTCCGTGTCGATCAGCTTTCCTCCTTGAACCTGTGCAGCTACATCTACAAAGCAGCCCGTGACTGTTTTCCTCTCTTTTTTTTTTTTTTTTTTTTTTTTTTTTTTTTTTTTTTTTTTTTTTTTTTTTGTCTTTTTGAGACAGACTCTCACTATGCATTTCAGGCTGGCCTTGAGCTCACTTTGTAGCCCAGGTTGGCCTTGAACTCAGCAATCCCCCTGCCTCAGCCTCCCGAGTGCTGGGATTACAGGCGTGTGCCACCACGCCTGGCCTTTCATCCCTTGAAGCAAAACACACACAGGAGCACATTCTGTATTAAATTGCTTGCCCTTGCAGCAGGCACATTTAAAATTTTGTCCTCGAATGATTCCATTTTAGGCTATTAGAAAATCAGCCGCTCCAAAAACAGGCAACTCTCCCTGCTTTCTCCCAAACGTGTCTGCGGGAGAGAACTAGGTTCAAAGCAGTGAAAGGGCCTGAAAACAGATGAGTGTAACAGACCCGCATTGCTTCCCGCGCTTCCGCGTACACAGTGCTTGGTTGGGGAAAGAGGACACGGGTGAGGAGTCCGGTGCAGAGGAACCCTGGGCCTCGTGTCCACTGAGGCTGCACCCTTAGGTTCCCCTGGACAAGCGCGGTTCACCTCTGAGGGAGAACAGCGTTGTGCTGCTCTGTATCCTGCAGACCTAGTGAAGGTGTAGTTCCAACATGCTTCTTACCGTGAGGGTAGAGAAGGAGGTCCAGTAGACTTCGGAAGAAGACAGGCTCTAAGTAAAACCTCTTCCTGTGTAGCTTGGACGTGCATGGGGGTGAGGGCGTGGAGCTTTCCCCGCTGACATTCAGGCTCACGTAGACGTCACGTTGAGCAGTTACACATCGCAGTACCAGTGTGGACTTCTAAATTCCATATCACTTTGAAAAGCAAAGAGACAAAGTATAGAAGTTCGGGCTCTGAAACGACTGCAAACAAAGGTGTTTGTTTGTGTGTGCTTTTTACATGGTCCTTTTTATTATCTTCCTCTTAGGCTGAGAACCTTCTCCTTGATGCTGATATGAATATTAAAATTGCTGACTTTGGTTTTAGTAACGAGTTCACAGTGGGGAACAAATTGGACACATTTTGTGGAAGCCCCCCCTACGCCGCCCCCGAGCTCTTCCAAGGGAAGAAGTACGACGGGCCCGAGGTGGACGTGTGGAGCCTGGGCGTCATCCTCTACACGCTGGTCAGCGGCTCCCTGCCCTTTGACGGCCAGAACCTGAAGGTACCGCTCAGCGGGTCGGTGCTGTGGCCCCAGGCTCGCTGCGCCCGGGGTGCTGGGTGGTAAGCGCCTTCGTCTGCTCTGTCAAGGAACTGCGGGAGCGGGTGCTGCGAGGGAAGTACCGCATCCCCTTCTACATGTCCACCGACTGCGAGAACCTGCTGAAGAAGCTGCTGGTGCTCAACCCCATCAAGAGGGGCAGCTTGGAGGTGAGGACTGGGTCCCTGGCTGGGTTTTCTGTGTTTGGTACTCCGGATCTAAAGTGTGACTGTTAAGACAGTCCAGGAACAGGGAGGATTTTAACGGCATATAAAATGATTTTCTTTCTATTCTAGCTAAAAAAAAAAAAATGGTTTCCTTTCCTGTTGCATTCCTCTAACCTGTAAAAAGAAGGTCAATTCATGATATTCATTGTATAAAATAAGTACAAGACCATCCACATAATAGTAGGTGATCAATCTGGTAATCAATACGCTTCATGGTGGAATAAAAATGTAAGCAAATGTTATGAGTAAAAATATACTTGGAAGGGTTTTTTAACTTCTTACAAAAACTACATTAAAGTTTCAACACATAATCTGTATAAAAGCATCCTTCGTGGTAATGATTTGAAGACAAAAGTCGGGTGTGGTGATGCACGCCTGTAATCCCAGCACTTGGGAGGCTGAGGCAGGAGGATTATTGTGAGTTCAAGGGGGTTGGGCTACAAAGTGAACTCAAAGCCAGCTTGCACTGCATAGCGAGACCTTGTTTCAAAAAGACAAAAAAAAAAAAAATTTGACAAGCAATGGAGTTAGGTTGGACTTTAATTCAGTAAAATTATCCAGATAGCTAACATGGGCATGCTGGTGCTCACTTTTCTCACCTGGACTTGGGTGTAAGGAGTTGGCGCGTTTCCTAGCGCAGCCGTGTGACCCAGGCGTAGGTTCAAACCCTGCCCCTGCCACTTCTGAGCTGGGGAGCCTTGCTTAACCTGTTCAAGTTTGTCTTCTGCAAATGGTGTTTTTAAAGATTGTTTTAAGATAAAGAATGTGAATTATTAAGAAAAAGAAAGCTATTCTAGCGACCGAAGAGCACTGACTCCCCTCTGTTTTTCCAGGGAAAATTGCCGAGGGATGTAATTTGCCTTTTGCTTAGAAAAAGGAACGTGGCAGGATCTTTATTCAGAATTTGTCAAGAGAGGTTTCTTTGTAAAGACTGTTACTTCTTAATTCTTCAGTGAAGGATGAAATTAAAATGAGAACATAGAACACACTGGAAGGAAGTATTTCCATTTCCTAACACGCTGCTGCCTCGCTACTCCATTCCACACATCCTGTTAAGTCCGGTTCATCTGCGCTTCCTGCAGTCAGATGCCACTTTCCTTCTGACTCTGCAATAAGAATAACTCAGTTCTTTAAAACATTGCAAGTCTGTTTCTAGAATGATGTTCTGGCCTGAGGTGAGGTAATTTCAGAGGACCATGCATTATATGTTTGTGCTTTTTGTATTTATTTGCCTTAATTGGGAGGATAGGAAATTCAGAGAATTAAGCTCACTGAAACAGCACCTTTTGTAGTGTAGCCAGGATTTCTGGGCTGGGAGGCGGCCTCACAGAGAGCCTCCCTGTGTACAGAGCTCTCCGCGTGGTTGGGCTTTGTGATTTTACTTCCCCACGTAGTCTTCACGAAGGATGCCATGTCCGACGGGAACTAAAGATGGTGACGTCCTTCAGGAGATAATTAAACGCTTTCTAGCAGTGGGTCAATTAGCAGGTATTTCTGTTGAATCATTTGTTTAAATGTGACAATTTCTATTTCTAAGCTCAAGATGCTTTTTCTTTAAAAGGTTGCTTTAATAATATTTTAGCAGCGAAGGTATGCAGTTAAGAGCCTGTTTTTGTATTGCTGCTTTTCAAAACTTTCAACTGTTATTCATAGAAAATTATGAGAAATAAGTTGTTGATGCTCGTGTCAGTTCCACAATTCTAGAACTTTAGAGAGCGGGCCTGTCTCGAGTGTCCCAGCTCTATGTCCCTCTTCTCTATAGGAACACATTTTACCTGACAGTTAGTTTGCAAACACCCAGAGTTGAAGCAGCAGCTCAGCTAACCAACAGCATAAAAAGAACATATAAAAGTTATTTTGGGAGAACAGGTCTTATAAATGTCTGTGAGCAGGTGAGGTGTGCTTCTGTTTTAAAGGTGATTAATTTTCAGTAGCCAAGTATTTCATCTTTCATCGTTAACACTGTAGTGCTGAGTACAGAAGTAGTAGAGTTCTTTGAGTTGGATTCAAAAGTCAGTGCTTACTGTGCAGCCGTTGGAGCTTCACAAGCCCAAGCTGACGTGTCTGGGTGCGGCCCGAGGCCTCCCGTTCCGGCTGTCACGGGTAGCGTCCCAGCCCGACCCCGAGGCCACGTGGGAAGCACTGGCAGGTACCCCAGGTGTGCGGTGCGGAGGCTGCCTGCGAGCCGCTCTGAGTCACGTCTGTCCCTCTTCAGGTTGCCAGTGCAAATGCTGCCAGCGCCACCTGCCTCGTAGTGGGGGCACGGGGCCGCACAGGGTCCACAGGGTTTTGAAGGCATTCGTGTTTTATGTCATACACTGGGGTTTTCCCGTCACTTACTGAAGTATTAGTGTGTCTAGATTTTTTATTAGACAAAAAACCGAAAGGCTTCTCTACTTTCCTCCTTTGGGTATTGGTTCTTTCATCTTTCCTGGCTGTTTGTGTCTTTACTGAGGCAGGACCGGGGTTGGGCCAGGGCCTCAGGACTCCAGGGCAGGCCCCCGACTCATGCAGCCCGGCCCCTCGTTACCGCAGTTCTTAGCGAGGAAGGGCTGTGTTACCTCTCAGAATAGTGCACAACCTGTGCTTGCGGTAAAGCTCCTCTCCTGCCCGCTCTGTCATCGTGTTGTGTAAGACAGAACAGACCAACACGCAGTGTGGCCTGCACCTTCCCGGGAAGGACACGTGGCAGGCAGGAGGCAGAGGTGCTCCCGGCCAGGCGGGCAGCGGGGGCTCGGGACGGAGCGAACAGAGGCACAGTAGGGCCATTGTCTCAGATGGTCGACTTTGACCTGGTCTGCATTTATCAGCAAGGAAGGTGACCAGCATCTTAGCAGGAGAACTGGGAGAAGGCTAGGCGGACAGGCCAGAGGAGCAGCGCCTGCTGGCCTCTCCCCAGCAGCCCGAGGTCAGGTGCGGGACGGAGCCCAGTGACCCCGCCTGGGTGAGGTTAGTGGGGTGGGAAGAACTAGGCCAACGAGCAGCTCCCTAGACTGAGACCCACTTCACACTCCGCTGACATCATCTCGTGAGGAACAAAAGTTCGGGCCAAAGTCAGACTCAGGGCACGAGCTGGACCCGGGCCCACTGCCAGGGACCTCGGGCGCCTCTGACAGCCAGAGTAGGACGCGCGCGAGGCCTGTTTCGGATGCACTCTAGAGAAGTAAATGAATTAATTACGGGAAACACACAACCTAGACTTAGGTGCACAGTTAAAAAGTTAAGGAATTTAGGATGGCCGGATGGAAATAATTTTACTACAGTGCTTTTCAAGCTTTATAAAGTGTATCATATGCTTCTGAAATTGTACTTAGGTATTTTTCTTTTTCATTTTATTTTATTATGGGGTTTTTTGTGGCACTAGGGATCGAACTCATAACCTCGCACCCGCCAGGGTAGGCGCTTAAGCCACTGAGCCAAACTCCCAGCCCTGGTTTTTTGAGGCAGGGTCACACTATGTAGCTCAGGCTGGCCTTGCACTCACATTGTAGCCAAAGCTGGCCTTGAGCTCACAACGCTCCTCGTACCTCAACCTCCCGAGTGCTGCGATTAAAGGTGTGCGCTACCATACCCGGCTATTTTTCTTTTTTTAAAAAGTTATTATATATATTGATCTTTTTGCCTTACTGTCAATTGTATTATAAAGCACAAACACAATTTTAAAGATTACCTTAGGAGCAGCTGAAAAATCAGGTGTTAAAAGTCCAAAGTCAAAATACAGGAGAGCATACGGATGTGTTACGAGCACCAAGAAAACACCGTTTATTTGAGAAACGTCAGAAAACTTGGATTATCTTTCCTATTTATATTCCACTGCAATCTCTATGCTTCTGTATTTCTGACTTAATTCATAGAAACCGTATTTTGCCAGGCACCTGAGTTAAAAACCTCAGCGTCCTCTTGGACTCCATCCTTGTCTTCAGTGCCCAAATGAGTCTTGCCGTCAGGGGCCGTGATGCCCGCTCCGTCCGTTTCCGGCTGGCGGCCGGTCCTCTGAGCCCCTTCGCCCCCGACACCTCTACCTCTCACACCTGGGGCAGCTGCCCACTGCTGGTCTCCAGGTCCTGCGGGAAAAAACGACAATCACTTGTGCTGCAAAATATGACACACGGTAGTCTTTGCCCTGCAGGACTGTAAGCAGACCTAAGGAGATAAATGTGTGCCCCACTGGTGGCAGTCGGAGGTGGAGCGTGACAGGAGTCACATTGGATGTAACCAAGCCCTGCGGGGTCGCAGGAAGGTGCCTGGCGATTCAGACACGGGCTTGTGCGGTTGGTCTAAAAACACGCAGTGAGTGTTTAAGCTGCGCACTCTGAGTGTTGGGCACCCAAGATGGGACACGGCGGGCGTGGGCCGCTCTCCCAGCAGGCTTGGAGTCCAGCGGTGGAGATGGATAATAACGAGTGAACGCAAAGACTCATGTAATAACAGGCTGCTTTAAAATGTAAGCAAAAGATGTGATCAAAGACTCAAAGAAGGGGCCTAGGTTTTACGTGGTCATTTGAAGATTAAAAAGGACTTCGGTGGAAAAAATAGAGGGACGCATTCTAGGCCGACAAGCTCATCCTTCAGTCCGCTGAGAAAACAGAAAGCTCTGGTCCCGCAGTCTCCCCGCTCCCCGCCATGTGTCCCTTGCCCCAACGTCCCTGGTCCCACTGCGGCTCCCCAGGCCTCCTGCTGTGGCGGAGATGGGGCATCACCCCAGCCTCCTCTCCTCTCCTTTCCTGGCTTCCGCCCCAGGCCCACGGCCCCTGCCTTCCCTGCGACTCCTTCCTAGCCGCACTCTGCTGTCTGCAGTGCTGTCACCCTTCCGTCTCCTCCCGCTGCCGCCGTCACTTCCTCTGACGCCTAACAGCGCGCCTCGCTGGAGCTCTTCTCTGGAGGTCCCATCCTCGCGCCTGAGCACCCGGGGTTCCTGTCTTGGTTCCGCCTTCTCTGGCGGAAGCTGGCAGGACACCGCGTGCTCCTGCAGCAGCGGATCTCTCGGGGGCTCAGTCAAGTGTGCTGTGTCCTCGAGGCCCTCCCCGAGCCCTGCTCTGGTGCTCCTGGTCCTGTTCCTTCTCCCCGGAGCGTGTCTCCCGCCTGCCCTCGGCCGTCCCCTGGAGAAGAGTACTCGTGAGCACTGATCCGAGCCAGCCCGGTTCTGAGCTGTGGACCGGTCCCCAAGGCCTCGGGCCCAGCTGCTGCGGCCCAGCTCTGAGTCCCGCCCGGGCCTTTCTTGTCCCGGGAGGCCTTGGTCTGTCCTGAGCCTGGGTGTCGCCTTCCATGTCTCCTTCCCACCTCCGCGTGTACCCGGTCGTGCCATGTTGCTGATTGTTACGGGCCAGGTCACCAAAGCGTCTGTGCTGTGCTCCTGCCGCCTGCCTGTGACTCACAGCGCCATCGCTAGATGGCAGCGAAAACGCCGCTGTTGACTGCTGGTCCCTCCGTCATGGGCCCGCAGAGATGCTGTTCACACGGTGGCCAGAGAGACTTTTCACAGTCACACCTTCAGGACCGCCCGCTCAGGAAGGAAACTTTGTGCCTCAGCTGCCCGCTTCCTGTCTCAGCCCCTGGGCCCCGCCGGTCGCTGGTCACCAGGTCCAGCTGGCCCGCTGGGCTGGCCGCGGCCTCCGCGGGCCTGGGATCTCCTCTCCCTGGAGCCGTGTTTTCTTTGACCTCCCTTCCCACCCTTTCATTACTGACCTTTCCTTTTTCTTCCAGACTCTTTATATTTCACATAGGAGCCCCTGTTTACGAATCTGGTTCCATAGTTACTATTTCCAATCTCCTAACCTTGTCATCTTAAATTTGAGACCGTCGCAGAAGACTCATTTGAGTGGATTTGAAACACTCAGAAGATTTCTCTCCAGCTCACGTTTGTCCTTTTGCCTCTCTGCCTGCTCCTTCGTCGTGGCGAGGATAACCGTGGGAAAGGGCGGGGAGGGTCCTGGGTGGGTTGGTGGGCATGTGGCAGGGTGTGACCGGTGAGGATTGTTTTAATGCATGTTTCCTTTGGCACGTACCCCCAGAGCCTGGAGCAGGAGGGCCCTTGGTGGATGGGTCGCTGTGTTCTGAGAGTTTGTAGGTCTGGTCATTACCCCAGTCCTCAAGGTAAATGTCCCAAGCCACCTGGGGGCTCCAAGACATGAACTTAGTGGTACCCTGACACCAAGCCCTGGGTGTGGTTTCTCCCACCACGCACACCTGTGATAAAGCTTAATCTAAAATCCAGGCCCAGTAACAGATTGACAGTGATAACCAACAATAAAATACAGCAATTGTGGTATCCTGAAATAACAGTTACACGAACGAGGTCTGTCTTCCTGTCCCTCGAAGTGTCTTGCCGGGTCAGTTAGATTCCAGCCTGGCACGCACTTGGAAACTTAAAAGTTATTTACCTCTGAGTTGCCCACCTAATCTTCTCAGGCTGTGTTTGACCACATTCGAAAGCAAAACTCCAGGTAAAGGAGGAATACTGTATTCACCTTCCGACCTGCGAAAGTCTACCAGCAAAACACTTTCATCCCTCCAGGCTCAGCCCCTGACGCTTCCCAGGCTGCTGTCAGCTCTGCTGTTTGAGAGGACACACGAAGACAGAAGCGTCTTACTTTGGGGGAAGCCGTGTGATAGGAGTTTGCAGCTCTGCTGTCCTTCTTTTTCGTCCTGGCATGCAGCCTGTCCGCTCTTTATTTTTATTGATGAATAATCACTACAGACTCATTATACCGGAGTACTATGACTTTATGATTTGCAGTGGGTCTCCTTTCATTTCAGCTGGTTGGGGAATGTTCCTAAATCACCATTGCTCAAAGTGGTTCTAAGACATGAACTTAGTGGTGATCTTTTTGAGAGGTTCACATCTGCATGGTTATATTTTTCAGTCCATGAGCTATCTACAAATTTTTAGTGAAATATTTATCACGGGTCTGAGAGCTTCAGGAACATCCTCCCGCCCAGCGTTCCACATTCTTACGGATCTGTTTGAGATCAGCTTGGAGTTTCGTCTCCTAGCTATTCACTTTGGGTGAATGAAGGAAGGAAATTACTCGGACAGTCGCAGGTCAACCTTCAAAGGATATGTGTGTGGAAAGCCACTTTTCTTACTAGTCGATTCTTGGTGGACAGGGTATAGACCTGGAGGAGGTACTTTATAGGCCTTGAAAAAAAGAAAACAATTGCACAACATCTAGAGTTCTGTAGTCATAAAGTTACAGATTTGTGATTAACACAGAATTATTCAGATACCAGCTGGCTTCTCTTGCAGCATGGAAGTTCAGGTCTTCCCTCGCACGCTGCCTGGGGCCCCGGCTGCCAGTCCCCCACTGTCTGTGACTCTGCTGATGTTGGGACGAGCTGCACACACACGTTCACCCCCTTCACAGCTCTCAGTGTGGCCAGCAGTGTGGGTGTTGTACGCCGGCTCTCTAGGGCCATCCCACTCCGACCCGTTGGACAGCTCCTCCTCCCCTCAGCGTCCCTCAGCCTCCCCTCTGCTTTATGTTTCTGTGAACTGGGCAGCTTGAGAGCCCAGGGGAACGTGGAGTCGTGCAGGGTGTGCCCCTTAAGGTCGGCCCACTTTGCTCAGGGAGCCCTGCAGGCCCCTCCAGGTCCCCGCAGGTTGGAGCAGGATCTCCTCCGTAAGGCGGATGAAGTCCGTTCGTGCAGGCAGCCCGTGCTCCTTATCTCTCTACCTCTCACGGGGCGTTCAGGTCGCTTCTGTCTCTCAGCCACTGCGAACAGTGCTGCAGTGAGCGCGTGCGTGCGGACCTTGGCTCCCGTCTCTAGTTCTTTTGAATAAATACCCAGGAGGGGGACCACTGGATGATGCACTATTCTGCTGATTTTCTGAGGAAACTTCATGCCGTTTCCATAAAAGCTGCACCACTTTACCCTGCCCTCCGCATTGCACAGGGCGTGGATTTGTCCCTTTTTATTTTCAGCGCTTTGCAGAGCAGCCATCCCAGGGGTGGGAGGTGGCATCTCACGTGGTTGTGGTTTTCTTCCGTGATTAGGGTTTCGTGTGAGCACCCTTTCGTGCTCCAGTTGGCCAGTGTTGTGTCCTCTCTGGAGGAATGTCTCTTTACTTCCCTGGTGCATTTTAAAATCAGGCTGTTTTTATATTATTGGGTTGTAGGAGTCCTTTGTATCCTCTGGATACTGATCTTAATCAGTGCGTGCTTTGCAGGCATTCTTTCCTGTCCCGTAGGTCACCCTCCCGGCTGTCGCAGGGTGTCGGCCTAGCTCGCTCCATCGTAACACAGCCTCGGCTTAAATCTGCCTCTGGTGATTTATGTCAGCACTGTTCCCACCCTAACTTTTACCTTAGTTCTAGTTCTAGACTCAATTTTTTAACTCTCTCGCCTTCCCATATTCTCTGAGTTATCTTTACCGATTTCTATTCCTCATGATCTCTTCTTTCCTGATACTTTAATAAGTGGTGATTTTTAAGTACAGACATGTATTTGGTTGAAGAACAGAAAATCTTTTCATTAATCTTTAAAAATATGTAGCTAAGGTTAAAATCAGTAGTTCTTATGTTAAATCTTTCACATTTGAAAATACTCCTTTTAAACGAGGATGGGAAAGTCGGTCTCTGAGTCGTGACATTTGGTGAGTGTGGGGCGTGGCAGGCGCCAGTGTCACCGCATGCTGTGTCCCCAAATCCCCCGCCTCTTGCTGCACTGGTAACCAGTCACTTCACCTGAAGATGCCCTGTGACTCTTACGGAGCGAACTGATAAATTTGAAATATTCTTATAGAGCAATGCAGGCGAAAAGCTCTAAAAGTTTCACCATCCCTGCTAGAGAGCTAATGAGTGGTCGAATATTGTGATTGACCAAACATAACAAAGACTTTATCTCCTAGCAAATCATGAAAGACCGGTGGATGAATGTGGGTCACGAGGAAGAGGAACTGAAGCCGTACGCTGAGCCTGAGCCCGACTTCAACGACACGAAAAGAATCGGTGAGTGTTTCCGTGTCAGCACAGGTGCTACTGAGGGCTACAAACGCGAGTTCTTTAGGCTACAAAATAGTGTTTAAAAATAGAAAAGGAAGCTGGGGATTTAGCTCAGTGGCGTAAGTGCCTGCCTGGCAAGCGCGAGATTGTGAGTTCGAGCCCCAGTACCAAAAAAAAAAAAAAGGAACAGCTTTTATTTGACAAAGATTTGCATTATCATCTTAATGATAAATATTAAACACTGAAATTTTATTCTTCTTATTTTTTCCTTTCCACGGTTTTGTCCTTATTGTATCTGATTCGCTCCTTTCCGCAATCCCTCCCCAGAGTTTCCAGCACTGGCCAGACTGATGAGTGTCAGAATTTGTATGAAGAATTCAGAGGCCCTGAGTAGCCAGGGTTGGGCCCTTGGACTCCCCCTCCCGCTCTTCCACCTCCTGGCAGAGCGCACCTTCCCCGGCGCTCAGCTGGTCCTCTGCCAGGCTCTGCCCACCCGGCTGGAAGGCGGGGATGCCAGCGAGGGCTGGGGGACCTACCCAGAGACAGCTGTGGGGCTCAGGTCTCCAGAGGAGAACCAGTCTGCTGAGGCCAGAGAGAGAGCAGGGGTGGGGAAGAGAGGAGCGAGCCCCTCGGCGACAGGGAGGGCACGCGGGGAGGGACGGGGAGACAGAGAGGAGGGCTGGTGTGCACCCCAGATGGACACAGCCTCTGGAGGGATGAGGGGAGCCAGCGTGGCAGTGTTTGGGGCAGTGAGAAACCGAGCTGGTCCTGAATGTGTAGTCCACAATGTAGGTAATTCTGCAAAAAAACGGCAACTGTGTATTATCTATGACATTCAGTATATGCAGGTTAACCTAAGACGTAGTACTATATGCATTTTAGTTACAAAAACTATACTTTAAAATTTTAAGACTTAATTTTCACTTCCAGGATTGGCCAATTAGCCCATTTTTGCTGATCTGTTTACTAAAACCCATTTTGAGAAAATTTGCCCTTTTTTTCTAGACGTTATGGTCACCATGGGTTTTGCGCGAGATGAAATAAATGATGCCTTAATCAACCAGAAATACGATGAAGTTATGGCTACTTACATTCTTCTAGGGAGAAAACCTCCTGAGGTAAGTTGTTTGTCTTCTTAAGTGAACGTGGAGTGTGCCTTGACGATGGCGACAGCCAGGTCAGTGTATGCTGTCTGAGTGTATTCCGTTCTTCATGGTGTCAGAATAATGAAAGGATGAACATATTCTTGTCTGTTACAATTCAACAGCACTCCCGGTGCTAAACGATAAACTAATGGCATCTCCAGGTACCGGGAGAGGTCCGCTGTCCTGCCCGGCCCCACGGGCGGCTCTCAGGCCTCGTCCTCAGATGCTGCCCCAGAGTCGTTCAGTGTGCGGCGTCTGCGTCCGCGTGTGGTGGGGTCACGAGGGCGGGGCGGCCTCTCAAACGAAACGTGTCTGCGGGGGTGTCCGTGGTGGGGGCGGGGCTGGGGTTGACGGTGCCTTGCCCTGCAGGGCGTCCCGTGGCTCTGAGTTCTCAGGGCGGTGGACCCGGGAACCGCTGTGTACAAACGGTGACCCACAGCGCACGGGCGCCTTGGGGGAAGCAAAGCTGTGAATCGTGAGTGGGAATGGAGGCCGGGGCACTGATGATTGCTGAGAATTACCTGTCGGTGGGAGGCGTTTTACAGAAAAGACTGCATCTAGGTAAACAGGGCTGCGCGTGAAGCAGCTCCTCCCCACTGGCCCTACCAGAAGTTATGCCAGGCCTGAAACAGACAGACCGGACAGCAGGTCCTCTCTGGACGCCTGGGTCAGAGGGTGGCCGTCCCCAGGAGGTGCAGGGGTCGGAGAGGAAGGAAGCCCTGGGAGCTGAGGCACAGCCCAGGGCCACCTCCAGGGTGGCCTGCGTGTGACACCTCAGACGTGCGACTGTGGTCCTTGGGGACCAGCTGTAGAAGGGATGAGAGCCCACGATGGGGAAGGCCAGGCCGTGGGGAGGCGGAGCTCAGTTTGGGCCAGGTGAACTGCAGAGCCGTTGGGTATGTTGGGGTGCAGAGATCTGGACTTGGGGGAAAGATGGGCAGAGACCTAACGGCTGTGGCCGTGGTGCACACAGTTGTGTCCTGGGCTCTTCTGAGGACTGCACCAGCACCTCACTAGCCCACCGTCTCCCAAGGGCTCCCCAGCAGCGCTGTCAGGGAGGAGGAGAGGACGCTTGGGTGGGGACCCTGATGGGGACACTTCCGTAGCACCAAGAAGCCAAGTCAGGAGAATGCTGAAGGCGGTGATTTCCAAAGTCTTTAGCTGTTTCTGCTCACAGTTTCTAAGTTTCACTCCTGAGACCTTTAATTTTCCTATTAAAGACAAGGAAAGTACTAACTGTGTAAGAAAACCCAGCTGGGACATGGTTTTTGGGTGTAAACTAGAACTGTAATCAGTGAGAGCCTGGACCTGATGCCCGGGTTCAGTGACCCGCTCGCCCGCACAGCCCTCTCTCCCACGTGGCTCCGGCAGCGCCCCCCATCCCGTGTGCCTCAGTCTACAAGGCTGCAGGGTGAGGGTTTCAGGGTGCTCATCTCCCGGGTCGCTGAGGGGTTTCGTGGGGTGACGCCGCAGGGCGGTAGCTGGCAGGTGGCTGTGAGTTCGTGCTGTTCAGTTCCTGTCCCTGTGACCTCAGCAGCCCCGGCCTGCACACACCCGTGCCCGCATTCAGGTTGCCCAGCGAAGGCCAGGGATTTCATCCATGTTCGCTGGCAACAAGCAGCTTCCGTGTTGCAGAGGGGGACAGTGTGTCGACCGCTCGTGCCCTGTACTAGTTTCAAATCGGTGTGATTTCCTCATCAGAGCCAGTAACCCTAGTTTTGTATCGTAAATGTGGGGAAAACCAAACCAAATACTTTAATCTTAGGTCAAAGCATAAAGCATGGAAAGATAGATGTTTTAGTAGTGTTTGTATGTGCATATACGCACACATTATCTATCTATATAGGCTTTATGCTCTGCACTAAGATTCGATATATAGATAGGTGTGGATTAGATATCGATTAGGTACAGATAGATGGAGACGTTGATTAGATATAGATATATATACAGCTAGATAGTGTGCATGTGTTTAAAATGCTAAATTTTGTCCTAAATTTGAATCCCAGCAGTGTCCCGATTCTGAGCCTCACTTTTTTCCATCTGTTAAGTGTGGGTTAATACACTGCAGCTCTGTTGTACCTGATTAAAGTAACGTATACGAAAAGCTTCAGCCAGAGCCCACATGGAACTACTACACAGTGATTTCTAGCTCTTGTTTGCTGTACTAACTAAACTCAGGGTTTAAACAAAGTCGCAGAAGGTGACAGGTACGTTGGGTGCTTGTCTACCCAGGCGCCCCTTCCGTCTCGCCAGATGGAGGTGCTCTGCCCGGGGCCCCCTGGCCTGCAGAGCTGGTGAATCTTGGCGCAGTTTTGAATTGTGTAGAAGGTCAAGCGTGCGCTTCGTTGGTGCACAACCAAACCTTTCTGTTTGACCCCCTGGTCTGTCCTCTCCCCGCAGTTTGAAGGTGGCGAGGCCCTGTCCAGCGGGAGTCTGAGTCAGAGGCCCCGGCCCGGCAGCGACCTCAACAACAGCACCCTGCAGTCCCCCGCGCACCTGAAGGTCCAGCGAAGCATCTCCGCCAACCAGAAGCAGCGGCGCTTCAGCGATCACGGTGGGGACCACACGCGCAGGGATAGGGAGAGGGGCCAGGCCTTCCCAAGCCGAGCGCCCAGCATCACACGCACATCACACGCCCCAGCTCCTCGGGTCCCAGAGCCACACAGCTGCAGGACATCGCCTGCAGGACAGAGCCAGTCCCGTTTGCGGGGCCGACCTGACTTTTGTGGTCAAATGGAGGAAGCTTAGTGCGGAGCGTGAAGCCTGCCCATGCGGACGTCCCTAGCAGAGATTTTGCTCGCGGAAGATAGTGTGTCCCTTGTTGCTCAGCTAACCGTGCTGCTGTTTGAATTGCAGCCGGCCCATCCATCCCCGCCGCCGTGTCCTACACCAAGCGGCCCCAGGCCAACAGTGTGGAAAGCGAGCAGAGGGAGGAGTGGGACAAAGACGTGGCCCGGAAGCTGGGCAGCATCACGGTGGGCTCGAAAAGTGAGGTGACAGCCAGCCCGCTCGCAGGCCCCGAGAGGAAGAAGGCCTCCACCGTCCCCAGCGTGAGTGTACACCCCAGCCCGAGCAGACTGGCCCTCCCTGCGGTCAGAGTGCGTTGTTGGATCTTTATCTTTTGTCTTTTTAAGTGTGTCCAAGTGAGTCACAATTGGAAGAACATGAAAAACAAGGCGAAGCTTCTCAGAAAGGCTATTTAAACACAAAAAGGACTCTCACGGTCACAGCCTCACCATGAAAGGAAACTCTGCGGCCTTGTTTTCCCCTGCCCATAACAGTGACCTCCTGTGATACGGGTGCATTGAGTCCCACACCCAAAGAGCGCTGTCGGAGCTGGGAATGTGGTTTGGGGGTGCAGCACTTGCCTCACAGGCCCGAGACACTGGGGTCAGCCCAGCGCGCGGGCCTAATGTGGGCTGTGCAGTGCGGGCGGATGCAGCAGCCCGGGTGTGAGGTTGCTCCAGACTCTGCACGGCAGACGCACACCGCAGGAATCGTACGGGGGAGCTGGAGGAGAAGTTGGGGTCACGGGAGAGAGTGAAGAGAATCTAGAAAGCTCCTGGGGGTGGAGTAATGAACAACAGACTGAAGTGTGTGCGCAGTGATGCGTTACACAGGGAGTGAGAGTGGGCGCCCAGTCCTGGCGGCAGAAGGCTGGGTGGAGGGGGTTCAGGGAAGACCAGCCCGTGCCTCCTCAGGCAGATGGTGGAGCGAGTTTAAGCAATGGGTCGTGTAAGCTAACACGAGTCCGGGAGCTGAAGGCTGAGTAACTGGAGGACAGGACTATAACAGCTTTTAAGGCAACAGGAGGAACAGGAAACGCTTCCAGCGCGCCTCTGGGGAAGACAGCAGGCACAGAACCGTGCGCTAAAGCACAGGGCGTCTTCATCACGGTGGGCAGACTCGGGTCCTGGGCTTCAGTCAGGTGGCACCGCATGCTGTCCCCTGAATAGCGACTAGAGTATCACCTCCTCGTCTACGCAGTCAAGGAGTCAAACAGCTTTAAACGTCGCTAGATAGAGCTGCCTCCCTTCCAGCTGATCCGCTTGGGAATACAAAGGTCTCCCCTTCTACAAATCGTAACCCTAGGCAACCCACAGCTTTCCCGCCAGCCCAGGACGATTGCCAGCGCCGTGGCCCCCAGCCCTGTCTGCCTGCGGTGCCCTGGGCTTGTCCCCTTTGCTGGATGGCTTCAAGTCCTGAGTCCTCCCACTGCCGTTTCTGAGGTGCAGCTCGCGGGCTCCACACTGCCCGGCTCTGTTCCCCATGGCCCCACGGGAACCACAGCTCCGCTTGCCCAGAAGCACGGGTGCCCACGTGCATGGCAGGCGTCGAGATCATGTTAATTAACTAACGAGGGTGCCTCTGGGCATGAGTTTAACTGCAAATCAATACTGCCACGGTTCAGTATCCTCACTCTTTAACCGTAATAATTCCAGCAGAGAAATTCTGTTTTTAACCACTAGATTTTTAAATTTAATGGTTAATTTTGGTAATTAATTGTTCATTATAAGGGTACTTGATAAGGGTAACCAGCAGAACAGTAAAAATAAAAATATAACCAGTGAAACCCTTATCAAGTACCACCAAAAAAATTAACTTTTTGAAAAACAGGAGGAATTATTTCTTTCAGAGAGATTCAAACACATTTAAAATGTTACAGTGATTGCGAGATACTGTGTCTAACTCAGTCATGGTACAACTCTACAGTTCAAGGGGCTGGCAAGTGTCATTTCCACCGTCCCCAAACCCTCCTCAATGCCCCCTCCAACCAGGAAGCCTTAGAGCGTGGGCATCTGACGTCAGAAGGTCCTCTGTGAAAGCTGGTTTTGTGGGTACACCTGTCCAGTGAACTGGGGAGACCGTGTCTCCCTGACTCCCCCCTGCATAACCGTGTCCCCAGCTCCTGTGCTGTGCACCGTAGTCGGGGGACAGGTTGCCCACCCTGGGGGTCCCTGGCATCAGAGGCTCCGGCGGGCGAGCAGGGCGCGGGGCGGGGGAGAGTCCTGACTCGGGAAGCGGCCCCCATGCATGGCTGTGCAGTTTGATCTGGAGCTTGCTCAGAGTCATGACTCGGAAGGGTGATTTTTCCAAAGTTATGAAAATGCCCAATGCTGATATTCTGGAACTGGCACATCTTCTGCCTGTGGAGTGACTCCACAACCTTTGAATAATCTCTATGCGGTTTTAACAATTTCCCCTATTTTCCATTATTTTTAGAATTTTCCCTATAGAGTTCAGATTTCCAGTAAGTTTCTGGACAAGTTAACCTCCTTCAAAGCTTATAAGAATAAAGTAGGAAATAATTTAAATGTTCGGAAGTTAGGAATCTCCTGTCACAACAAAATCTGCTTTATAGGTCCAGCTATATACTCTGAGCTATGAAATCTGTCACTCCACAAGGACGGCTGTTAATGACACGTTAAGTGGGAAAGGTACTGAGATGACATGTCTCAAACTATGAAACACAGATGACATTTCTAGTTTTTAAAGAATCCTAATGCAAGTTAGTTTCATAATGAGTCACATTCATTCTCTGTCCTCAGTTAACAGAACAAGTCTTACCTAAAATTCCTTAATAATCTTGGCCTCTTTTCCGCTGTACTTTTATAGTTTTTAATTTATGCTTTTTTCGTAACTGGTGGCAGAGCTCCTTCCACCTAGGAAGCTGTGCTATTGAAGGGTTTAATCTTCACTTCTACAATTTTGCTATTTTTTTTTCTTCTCCAAGTGAATTCAAGTAAATGTCCATTAACTTTCTATCTCTCTTTATTGAACAAATTGTAGGCTATTTATTTTAAAGAACAGTGAAAACTAGCCAAAAATAGGGATGATTTTTCTGTTGGATAAAGATGAGACAGAAGAGTATGTTAGGCCTTTGGGAACCCTTCCTGTATGTTGTGTAAGTGGCTGTCAGAGTTTTGGCGGGTGGGGGTGAAGGTCAAGGGCTGTGTGTGGCGAGAGGCACACCCATCTCTCTGCCCCCAGTCCCTGTCCCTCCCCTTCCCCAAGCCCGGCCTGCCTCCTGGCTCACCCCGGGACCCGAGGAGACCCCCTCAGAGTGGCTCGCATGGGTCATCTTCACGGCCTGGGTCCCTGCCGGAGCCAGGGCTGGGTGTGCCGTGGACACCTCCCCGACTTCACCCACGAGGAGGAGAGTGCGGAAACCCCACTCCTTGCTGCTGCTGTCGGGTTAAGAGCCGAGAGGGGGAGGAGTTTGTTTTCCATGCTGTGCTTTTCACTCCTAAAATCTAAACGCAAGAAGGAAGGAGAGTGAGGAGGGAGGAGGAGGCCGGGGCGAGGGCGCGGAGCCATCGTGCTCCTGTGGGCTGCCCGTCGGGTAGAGTGCTCCTCGCGCCGGGCAGCTCTAACGTGTTGGCTTTCCACGAATACCATTAGTTTTAAAACTGCTCCTTTTCTTCTCAAAGAACAACGTGTACACCGGAGGCAGCATGGCAAGAAGAAACACGTACGTCTGCGAGAGGACCACGGATCGGTACGCAGCGCTGCAGAACGGGAAAGACAGCAGGTGGGTGTCGCCCGTCCCACCCCACCGGTGTCCGCGAGCTACCTGCAGATGAGCAGGCCGGGAGCAAAGAGGACAGGTGCAGGGACTGCACCCAGCACTAAGCCCACGCCAGCTGGAAGGATGGGAAAACACGGGGGCAGGAGGTGCACCCCCTGACGGACGCGTGCATCGAGTGGGGTGCAGGAGAGGCACTTCCTGTAACCGGCAGGTCCTGTGATCCGGTCTGATCCTGCTAATTCCAGTCACGTTCTTCTCTGCGCCTGGATCCCCCACCAACTCATTTTACTCAAATAAGAAGGCTTATTTTACTTCCTCTGAGGAAACATGGCCCATCTTAACCAGTCAGTCAGAACCATGAACTTCTTAGAAGTGTTTTCTTTTAAATGATGAGAAATCTTTTTTTTTTAATTTCAAGAAATGCATCTGCTTTGTATTCTGGGTTGGATTCTGTCCTGGTCTGCTTGTGTTCTTAGCCTGGCTCGCCTTTCTTCCTTCTTGGGTAGTCATAGGAAGGGCGTGTCCCCGTGAGGCGTCCAGAGGTCAGCGTGTCCGCCTTGGACATGAGGTCCCTTAGGCCAGACAGCTGGAAACTTAGCTTTCTTCCTGGACTGAATGCTAAGCAGGAACCTAGTGCTTTTGTTCTGAGGTTTCCAGAGATGGTGATTTTGGGGTGATGGTGGCCTTGTACGGCATGAACCATGTGGGCATGCTGCACGGAGACACCACGCAGGGCTGTCAGCTGGGAGTTAAAACGTCTGCTATTTCTTTCCTTCTTTTTTTTTTTTCCACTACCAGGGATTGAACTCACGACCTGGAGCTTGCCAGGCAGGTGCTGGGCCACTGAGCTATAGCCCTGGCCTGTAACCATTTCATCTGCAACCGTCAGGCATGCACAAAAGTGATTTCCTACTTTATTAGATTTCCGTAAATATGAAGCAAGTGTTTTTAAGATCTCAGGGGAAGAGAGTGATAAATTCTCCCTGTACACTATTATTTTTTTGTACTATAGATTGGACACAGGACGGTGCACATGCTAGGCAAATGCTCTACCACTGAGCTACACCCCCAGCTCTGTAAAATTTTAAGACAGGGTCTCACTAAATTGCCCAAGCTGGACTCAGACTTGGGCCCCTCCTGCCTCAGCCTCCCAAGGAGCTGCGAGTTCAGGCGTGTGCCACTGCGCCCCGCTCCTGTTGTGCTTTTGTTAACACTGTTAGTGGCTCGTCAGTCACCAGCAGTGACTCACGTCAGGGTCCTTGAAGTGATTCAGTCTGAAAAATGTTGGTCAATTGAGATTGTAAAAATCTATCCCTGAACTGTGAGTAAGCTGCACCTTCCCTGCTTTGTTTTGTTTTGCTTTCCATTTCCGGGTCTGCTCACCTGCTTCCGCCGGAAGCCTCACAGAGATGTCCGTGAGCAGCATTCCCTCGGCGGGCTCCGCGGCAGCCTCCGCCGTCCCCTCCGCCCGGCCACGCCACCAGAAGTCCATGTCCACGTCCGGACACCCCATCAAGGTCCCGCTGCCGACCATCAAGGACAGCTCCGAAGCCTACCGGCCCGGGTAATGTCCTGCCCCCAGCTGTTCTCTGCTGCGTTAGAGATTGCCGCAGGGTTTGAGATCACACGGGAGTCAGGGCCTCCGGTGCAGGCTCTGTGCAGGGCGGAGTCCACCCGCAACACACGTCCTAACCTGCCCGTGAGGTCAGCCTTACTGGCTAATTTATCATTCAAGTAAGACAGATTGTTGTGCTGATTAAAGGTACACCACAGCAGGCCCCCAGATCTCTTTCTCCGACCTCTTCCCCTACAACCAGGTGAACTCCAGGTTCACACCTGTGCAGGTGTGAAAATCTGTGTCTCTGTTTTGTGAGTCCTCAAACTGCAGAACACTGTAGCCTTTTTTGTGAGCAGATTTTTGTTAGCCATATTCGTAGTGCTGTCATAGCCTTATGCCATCACTGAGGCCTAAAATTAGAAGAGGAAGGAGATTTTATTCAAACTTTTGTTTTTGATAAACAGTAAAATTCATGTTCCACATTGCTAAGTAGTTTAAGAATGCAAACTGAATATCCCTTACCTGAAATGGTTGGGAGCAGAAGCATTTTGGATTTTGAATTTTTAAAATATTTGCATAATAAGGTATTTTGGGTATGGCCACCAAGTCTAAAGATAAATTCGTGTATGTGTGTTGTATACCTTATGCCAATAGCCTGACGGGAACTTCGTAAACGGATTATGAGAGTTCTTTGATTTTCCCTGTGCCTTGTCACAAGAGGTCAAGTTTGGAATTTTTCCTTTGTGTGGTTTGCAGCATTTGAGATTTTACACTTTCAGACTGAAGTGAAAGCACACACACAACCTGCAGTAAAGCGCACAGATCCACACGCAGCACCGCGGCTGGGCGTCCCCAGTGCTGACAAGTGGCGGTCTTTGCATCCCTAGCTCAGTAATTCCTCTGTCTTCAGTGGCCAAGTTTCTGTAAAAAGTGTTGGGTTTTAACTAAAGCTAACCTGAAGCCCTGGCCCGCCCCGCGGGACCCTCACCGCAGCTAGCCCCCGAGTTGCCTCTCCCGCCGGCTCTGACGCTGCGTCTCCTCCTGTCCCAGCAGCGCGCCCCCGAGAGCGCCCGCCGCCTCGCCCTCGGCGCACAGCATCAGCGCCAGCACCCCCGACCGCACCCGCTTCCCCCGGGGCAGCTCCAGCCGCAGCACCTTCCACGGGGAGCAGCTCCGTGAGCGCCGCAGCGCCGCGCACAACGGGCCCCCCGCCTCGCCGTCCCACGAGACCGGCGCCTTCGCCCACGCGCGGCGGGGCACGTCCACCGGCATCATCAGCAAGATCACCTCCAAGTTCGTGCGCAGGTCAGTGCGGGGCGCTGCCCTTCTCCCGCGGGGAGCCGGGAAGCTCGGTTTTGCCTTTGAACTTTGCCGCGATTGTGTTGCAAAATGGTTTCCTGAGATGGCGTGAGGGCTGCTCTTCTGCAGATATTGGAAGGAAAAAAAATCGAGTAATACAAAAAGTCTTCTCGCTTATCAGAGAAAAAGAGGGACAAATTGAGAATTTTAAAGTTCTATATAGCAGTCGGGAGGCTGAGACGGGAGGATCGTTATGAGTTCGAGGCTGGCCTGGGCTACAAAAGTGAGTTCAAGGCCAGTCTGAACTGCATATGAGACCCTGTCTCAAAAAATCGAGCCGGGGATTAGCTCAGTGGCCTAAGCGCCTGCCTGGCAGGTAGGAGGTTGTGAGTTTGATCCCCGGTACCAAAGAAAGAAAGTTCTATATGGCAGAGTGGAAAGAGCAAAAATTTGACGTTAAAGAAAAATATATGAGTCGGGTGTGGTGGTGCATGCCTTTGATCCCAGCACTCTGGAGGCTGAGGCAGGAGGATTGCTGTGAGTTCGAGATCAGCCTGGGCTACATAGTGAGTTCAAGGCCAGCCTGAACTGCATAGTTAAACCCTGTCTCAAAAAATCAGGCCAGGGATTTAGCTCAGTGGCCTCAGCGCCTGCCTGGCAGGTATGAGTTTGTGAGTTCGATCCCCGGTACCCCCTCCAAAAATAAAATAAAGTTCTATATGGCAGAATGGAAAGAGCAAAAATTTGATGTTAAAGAAAAATATATGAATCGGGTGTGGTGGTGCACGCCTTTAATCCCAGCACTTGGGAGGCTGAGGCAGGAGGATCATTGTGAATTCGAGACCAGCCTGGGCTCCAAAGTGAGTTCAAGGCCAGCCTGAACTGCATAGTGAGACCCTGTCTCAAAAAATAGGGCTGGGGATTTAGTCCAGTGGCCTAAGCACCTGCCTGACAGGCTCCAGGTTGTGAGTTCGATCCACAGTACAAAAAAAAAAACCATATATATATATATATATATATATATGCTTCAACCAAAAGATGAAC
>RJWM01015389.1:0-47944 GCA_004363535.1 Dasyprocta punctata
CTTATCACTCTTATATTATTATGATCACCATCAGAAATTCTCTTATTTGTTTGTGTATCGTCCGCCTCCTCCGCTGGTAGAGGAGCTGTCTGCCTCACCCACCACTATATCTTCAGGACCCAGACCAAAGCTTAGTACATCCTGGAGAATTAATGAACATACCCTGAACGAATGTCCTCATGTGTCCTGTGGCGACCCGGGCTTACAGTTCTTCTACTGGAGCAATTCTTGTGCTGCTTTAACTGAGGTTTTCTTGCTTGACTTTGTCTCTAAATTTTCTGAAGCACTGTGATATTTTTTGTCTTTATGTGTCTGGTGCCTAACACAGAATCAATAATGTGTATTGACTGAATGAATTGGAGTGGATGAATTGGAAATTGACACTGAGATGCCATTTTAAAGAGTACACGTAGTACTTTTAAGAAAATGTTCACTTTAGATATTGTTAGGATAATGGCCAATATGCCATATTGTTTATTTGGGAGATTATACCAGTTATACCAAGTGACAAGATACTCCAAACCTCATTGGCTTAAAATAACAATTATTAATTATCATATTTCTGTAGGTTAATGAGATGTTCTATCCTGGGTTCAGTTGTGCAACTGATTTCAACTGCATGGTCAGCGAGGACCCTCAGTCCTCTACCTGGGATTTTGGTGCTCGCTGCAGCTTGGGAAACTTGGGGTGGACAGATCTCTTTCCCCCAGTGGTGTTTCATGCTTGGCCTCCTTTTAGCATGGTGGTCTCAGGATAATGTTCCAAGAAGGAGAGCACATTGAAAGGGTGGAGAAATAGTCTTTGCTTACTTGTGGTAGGAATGGCGAGCTTAGTCTGGTTTGAGACATTGCTTTCACAAATGCAATTTGCTTCAAGACTGTGGATGTTCTGGTGAGTTTTCAGGCTACACTGTGTGTCTAAAACCTTCATCCATAATTTTTTGAAACAGACTTCTTTCTATCTGGTATATCTCAAAATTATTATGTGATAATGCCCTTGCTCAAGGACCTGGAAAACAAGTCAAAACAAAACAAAAATCTTTTTTTCCCTAGAGTTCTTCTCTCTCCTTAAGAACACTCTTGTAGCCTTTAGGCTAAATCTAGTGTTTCCCTGAACATGAAAATATGATGGTTCTCAAAACTTCACTTTTTTCCCCCTGACTTTTAAAAGTGAACTAGATAGATATCCAATAAACTGTGTGCTTTGCCATCCACGACTGTGTTCCTCTGAGACAGTGTCACCAAAGTTGCTGTCTTTGTGAATCAACACACGTAATCAGTTTTTAATCATCATCTTCCGAGAGTTGAGATTCCGCTAAATCAGAGTCAAAGCTTTTTAATTGGGATAGTGTCTTTCCAGGTCCTCATTGGCAAATGGTTAATTCTAAATTGGAGGAGCTGCTTCTACTGTGAACTTCTGGTGGCATGTGGTATCTCAACAAATAAATACTGATAACCCGGAAGTGGGAGTGCAAGCTACCAGGAACCATGTGTCTTATCACAATAAAAGCAAACAGTGCATACCATTTCGAAATTATTCCTGAGTCCTTAAATTAACACTTGGGTCACAGCATCACACAAATAGACAAGAAGTAAAATAAACGTTTTCCCCCCGCTTTCCTCAGTGCCCAAGGCTTCAACTTTGTGTCATCTGTCTTCTTCCTCTCCTGCCTTTCTTTTGCTCTGACACTAAATTCCTTCCTTTCTGCTTCTACAGAGCCACGTGGTAAGCATTCTGACCACCTAACCTCATTTGCTGGCCTTCTCAATTTTCCTTTCACTGCTTGTCTTCCCTCCTATCTTCTTACAGTATTTTCCTTAAATGCACATTCTCCTGTGCCTCTAGAAATTGCGAATTGCGGATAGCTCCTTGTTAACCACAGTCAGTTCCTCCAAAAGTTTTATGGGAAGGAATTCTTTTCTCCTCAAAGCTTTAAGAGTGGGTGTGTGGGCAAGGGTAAGGCTGTATGAGACAGCGAGAGAAACCCCCTAAGAACTTGCATAGTTTTACAGGAGAGGACGTTTTCCACAATATAAAATTATATTAGGGTTCCTTCAATCTTTTTCATTACAAAATATTTTCAACATGCAAAAAATAGATCAACTTCCTCATATCTATTACCCAGGTTAAGAAGGAGACTCTTACGGATGTTATGAAAAGACTTTCATCCACATTCTGCATCACTATTCTGAGTGTAGGACTCATTATTTTTGTTCATGTCTATTATTGCTATTATTAATTGGTAATACTAAGAATTGAACCCAGGGCCTTCACAACTGTTTTTAATTTCAAGATAGTGTCTCATTAATTTGCTAAGTTGCCCAGGGTGGACTTGAACTTGCGATCCTCCTGCCTCAGCTTCCCAGGGTGTGGGATTACAGGCATGTACCACCACACCTGGCTTTGTTCATATCCTTATAGGGAGACCGAGAATCACAAGGTTTTTACACAGGACAGAGTGAATATTGTAGGCTTTGTGGAGCAGGTGGACTGAGCTAGAGCTACTAAAAAAAACCATTGCTATTGTAGTTTGAAAGCAACCAGAGACAACCAAGAAGCAAAGGGGCCCCTCTGGTCCTTAGCAGGCTGGCGCTGGCCCACGAGGTACAGTCTGCAGAGCCCTGCAGCAGAGCACTGACGGTCATCCGTGGTGCTGTCGTGCATATCTTGAAACACATAAATTATATCAGGCTGTTACTCTGCAACCTCATTCCTTCCCTCAATACACTGTTTCTCAATTGACCCATGTAAATGGGTATAATCTTAGTTTGTTTTATAGTCATTTATTTTAGCTCAGTTTATTGTCATTTGAATTACTGTATTCAATCGTGAATACACTTACTTATCATATCCATTGCTGTTGTTGAGGAAGTTATACTGTTTCTTACTTTCTACTCTTAGAAATAACCCAGAAAGCATATTTGTACTTAGCTTATCATATGTGTGAAAACCTCTCAAAGCTTTACCTTTTAATCTTTGAAACAGTGCTATAATTTGGATTTAAATTCAAATTTTTTTTATTAGTCTGTGCTTGTAGTTCATAGTGATCACACTCATTGTGGGAAAAAGGAACATGCACACATCTCAGCTCTGTTTTTCTCCTTCCTCTCTATTCCTCCCTTCCTTCCCAGCACCGGATTCATTTGTTTATCTTATAAATCCTGATGAAGTTAATTATCATACACACAGATTAACAGTCAGACTAACAGGCCAAAAAAAACATATAAAACATATGACAATTATGCTAAATCCAGGTACAATTAATTAAATATGTTAGCGCAATTAGATACATTGGTCTTGCCCAGTAACAGTAACTTTTTTTTTTCTCTTTTTTCTTCTTGTCTGTCTTTCATTTTGTACTTTATTTATATCTCAAGTTTCTCATATAAGAGAAATCATGCAGAACAACTGGGATGGGGAAAGGAGAAAGGAAAGAAGGGAAGAAATTATATGTATGTATGTTACATATATATGTGTGTGTGTATACAGATGGATAACTATACTACCAATCTCTGTTCATCAAAAAGAACAGATTGTTTTCATTGTTTGATCATTTTTTTATGTCTAAATCTTGCAACCTGAGCAACTACTTTGAAGATAACAATATGCAGTCTATTAACTAGTGTTAATTTCCTATTATTTTGTTTTAAAATTCTGTATTCTTTTTATTCCCTTGTTTTGTTTTTAAAATAAAAACAACAACAAAAGAGAAATCATGCAATACTTAACCTTGTGTGTCTGGTTTACTTCACTTAACATTATGGTTTTTTGAAACAGGGTCTTGCCATGCAGTTCAGGCTGACCTCAAGCTGACTATGCAGCCCGGGCAGGCCTTGAACTCACAGCGATCCATCTGTCCCAGCCTCCTGAGTGCTGGAATTACAGGTGTGTGCAGCCACGCCTGGCAATTCCCTTAATACTGTGGTCTCAAGGTGCATTCCTTTTCTTACAAATGACTCAAGTTTGCCCTTCTTTATGACAGAGTAGTACTCCATTGTGTGTAAATACACATTTTCTTTATCCATTCATCTGTTGATGGACATATGGCTGCTCCCAAGATTTAGCTATCATGAACGTGTGCTGCTATAAACATGAATATGCATACATCACTGTGATGATATCTTTAACTCTTCTGGGAAAATACTTGGAAGGGGAATAGCTGGATCAAATGGAATTCCAATTTTTAGTCTCCTGAGGAATTGCCACAATGATTTCCCTAGTGGTTGTACCAGTTTACAACCCCACCAACAATGAAGAAATGTTCCTCCCCAAGCCCACATTTGTTATTAGTTGATTTCTTGATGACAGTCATTCTTTCTGGAGTGAGATGGAATCTCAGTGTTGCTTTAATTTGCGTTTCTCAAATGGTCAGCTACGTTAAATGTTTTTTCATGTATTTATTCATCATTTGTACTTCTTTATCTTCAGATGCTCATTTTTAATTGGGTCTTTAATTTGAGGGGGGTCTAATTATTTTGTGTTCTTTATATAGTCTAGATATTAATCCTTTGTCTGAGGAGTAGCTGGCAAAATTTTTTGCCATTCTCTAGGTTGTCTCTTTGCTCTGTTGTTTTCTTTGATTTATAGAAGGTTTTAAATCTGATGTGATGTCATTTGTTGATTCTTGGAATTATTTCTTGTGTAGTTGGGGTTATGTTCAGAGTGTGTCGGGCCAGAGATAGAGCTCAGTGGCACAGTGCCTGCCTGGCGAGTGCAAGGTCCTGAGTTTGATTCCTAGTACTGGGGGAAGAAAAAAACGGAGGGGGGTGGGGGGGAACATTTGCCGAACTCTATGTCTTCAAGAGATTTTTTTCTCTTTTTTTCTAGTTTATCTTCCAGCAGATTAAATGTTTCTGTTTTAATATTTAGATCTTTGTTTTTTTTTATTTTAGCTTAGTGCCTGGTGAGATGCACTAGATGTAGATTCAATCTTTGTTGGTGGATAGGCAGTTTTCCCAGTACCATTTTTTAAAGAGGTTGTCTTTTCTCCAGTGAAAGTATTCAATCCTTTTGCCAAAGATAAAGCAAGTGAGCCTGGAGTTGTTTCTCTATCCTCTATTCTGTGCAATTTATTCAAGGCTCTTTTTTTTTGTCAGTACCATGCTGCTTTTGTCACTGTAGCTTTGTAGTATAATTTGAAGTTCAGCATTGTGATGGCCCCTTCCTTACCCTTGCCCAGAACTACTTTTGTTATTCTAGATCTCTTCTGGTTGCATATAAACTTTAGGACTGCTTTCCCTAATTCTGTAAGGTATGTAATTTGTATTTTTATTGGGATTGCATTAAATCTGTATAACAGTTTTGGAATTATGGCCATTCTGACTATATAGGCTTTGCCTATCCAGGAACAGGGGACATATTTAGACTTAGAGGCCTCACTCAGCTGGGGCTCTGCATGGTGGTGTAGGGAGCTGGTGTTGGGTGAATAGGTCCAGGGCATACACAAAGCTGTAAGGGGTCAGAGCAGGACCCTCCTCCTAGTTGTCTCATGTCTCCTGCATAGTGTTTCTACCAGAGCTCAGTGATTATGCATAATACTGCTAGCTGTCAAAGGGGGATACAGAAGAAATATAAAGTGATCCCTGTCTTATAGGAGTTTGCAATCTGGCAATGTAAAAAAGATAAAATACATGAAATTAAATGATTAATTACCATCCAAGGAGGAGGAAGAAAAATGGCAGGGAAGCATCTACTTACAAATTGAGGTATAGTAAAAATATGGTGAATGTTGAAATTAAAAATAAAAAAGTTTATTACAGTAAAAAAGATGCACAACTACTATCACACTTCAAATGCTCCCCTTCACTTAGAACACACTTGTCCCTTCGTTTTGCCACTGTCAGAAGCAGTTCTGAAGGTCCTCTTTCATGAGTGTCTCTTTGTAGCTGCTTTGATGTCCTAAATCTATTAAAAATGTCTATGGCGACTTACATCAAATTGAAACATGATGGTGTGTCTTCATCAAACCTTATTCCTTGTCACTTCTGGCTCTTCCCAAAGTCAAAATGACCACAAAAGGCCATTGAGGTGGCCCCCATAGCACAACTAAAGACAGTCATGAAAGAAGACTTCCTGAACTGCTTCAGAAAGTGGCAAGAACCATGGGGTGACTGTCTGAAATGAGGTGACTGTCTCATTTTGAGTGGAGATTGATGGCAATGTGTCTTTTACTATAATAATTTTAAAAAATTAAACATTCGCTCTATTTTTCAATCACACTTGGTACATGGAAAAATCTACAAACTAACAATTTATAAGAACACATTTGGGCAACTGAATGCTTATTATACACCTTTATATCATGAATGATATGAAGGAGTAATTCTTCCTCCCTAAATAGCTAGGCTTGGTACTATCTCAAATGCCCAAAGAAACTTTTTTTTAAAAGAATGTGTTATAAAAAGTAATAACTTATCAAAAAGAACAGGTGAGAATATCTGAGGAAATGTTGAGAAAGAATAGGAAAGGATGATATTGGTACAAGATGTAACTGTATGATCAATAAAAAACTAAAGCTTAATAAAAACATCATAAATCAACAGGGGAAGGAAGAAGCATTCAACAAGCACTTCTCAGAAAATTCACCTTATCCCATAAACTAAAAGTAAAAAGCAAGAAAAGTGAGTTTTAAAAGTTAGTATACTGAACTACATAGAACACAAAATTTTTCAGGTACAGATAATTTGAAAAGTATGCAGAAAATATATCAGAATGTTAATATATTAAGTAAACAATTCTTTTATCTCAATAAAAACATGAAATACTTCAATAGAGAAACGGAAAAGGACATAAACAGAAAGTGAAAAGCAACTATCACATATTGTCAATAAAGGCTTAACAGAATTGCTTTTCAATCTCATGACTAATCAAATAGCCACTGTGCGTGTGGGGAGAGTGCTGGCCTGGGGCCGTGCTGACCAAGAGTTCTACCACTGAGCTACACTTCCCACCCTCTTTATTTTTTATTTGAGATGGGGTCTTATTAAGTTGCCTACACAGAGCTTGAACTTATAATCCTCCTGCCTCAGCCTCCTGAGTAGCTGGGATCAGAGGTTTACCTGGTTAGAGAGATGCAATTTAGTGCAACAAAATAGGATTTTTCATCCAGCCAGTCCAAAAAAGATTGTCCAAAGTGAGAGTGGGTAGTCCCAATAAAAGTGTATGAGAAAGGTGCTCCTAGTCACTGCTGATGGGTGTTTAAGTTGGAAAAAAATGGTAGAATGCAATTTGGGTATTTTTTATGCTTTTCTGCATTGCTGATTTTTTTGCAATTTTTTTTTAATTATGAAAATACCTTCGTTTAAGAAATACATTTTAACTACTTTTCAGAAAAACAGCGCATAAAAGAATTGTTCAGACTGGGACTAGCCGACCAAACTACTCATCGGGAGTGATTAAGAGGACCTAGACAGCTTCACGGGGCCCCGCCTCGCGGGGGGCAACGGGGAGAGGAAGGGAAGTAGAAGAGAGGGAAAGGCTTGTGTGTGAGTTTGGGTGTTCTTCGCTGGCTCTGACTCTGTACTTCTTTCTCCTTGACACACGCGCCTGGATTCTTCTGAACGGAAATGGTGGCTTCCTGCTATTAGGGCTTTTACGGTCCCCTCCAGGGGGTTCTCAGGCACTCAGAAGTTGCTGTTTAATTTTTAAGGAGAGGTTGGGACCGCGTCTCAAGCAGTCTGCCTCCTCCAGACCAGTGCTTTGCAGACTGCTGTCCCCGTCTCCCCTTTGCCAAGGCCGCCCTCTCCACCTGCGCCCCTCTACTCGGTGCCCAGGGCGAGCCGGCCTAACGATGGGGCAAGGGGGATAGTTCTGAGCAAGTGAACTCTGGTGATAACTAGCAATAAACTCTATCCAGAAAACCTATTTAAATCTTAAGGTCATTAATTTTTTTTTTTTTTACAAATTCAAATTTATATACATATTTTAGTGGTAGAAAATTATGACAAGATGATCAGTAATGGACTCTCAAGCCCAGAACTATGCTATATTAGGATAAAATTCTGCGGTGAAGTGGAATGAAATGTGAACACAGGAAGCACGGGAATGATTTAAAAAGTTTCCAGCTGTTTAAAAACATCTCCATGTATTTCTTAAAAGGATGAGGAGGATTATTAAATTGCTGTGCTACTCAGATTTAATTGCCGCTAATTGATGCAGCAACATGTAAAAATGTCACTTTTTATAATATGTCGGAAATTACATCCATTGCAACTGTTTTAGTGTTTGGCAAAAAACTTTAGAAGTCAACCCAAAAAGTGTGTTGAAGGAGAACACTGTTTTTTAAAATTGTTTTAAGGAGTAAAGTGAAAGCCATTAGTGTTGGGAATGAGCGCTACTTACTCCTAAACATTAAACACCTCTTTTTATGGAATGGATGATTTAAAAAGGGGTTAAAAAAAAGACTCCAGGGTTAAGGTCTGGGATATCCTCCGAATTACTTTCCTATTATAGTCCTTCTTCCAGTAAGAGGGCAAGAATATTGGAGAAAGAAGGACACGGCACTAACCTTGATTTGAAAAATAACGTACAGTGGGACTTTGATTCATGAACTTAATTTGTTTTACGAGTTTGAGGAAGATGGCTGTGTTTGGGTTGGTGTGGAGAAAGTTGGCCATGGATGTGTTTGTCACCTGGTGTAGAGTTTGTGAACGGAAGCATAATTTCGTGGAATGCTTTTGTTTGAGAACCAAATTGTTTGTGAACCGAAGCGTTTGTGAACCAAGCTATTATTCTATATGCAGACACTTGACAGATAGCCTCAAGTTACTAATCCCCAAAAGACGCTGAGGCAGAGACAAAAAAGGCTCTGCTATTATGAAGTGTATATCGTTAAGTAGATTCATCCTCATAGTAATCTTTACCTATGTTGATTGTTTGCTTATCATATTGCTCTGATTCTTTTGCATCCTTGAGTAAGGCAGGGATTCACATACTTTTTCCACAAAAGGCTGAGGACTAAATGCTTTTAGTTTTATGGAGTGGGCAATCTTGTGCTGATCTCTGCCAATTGTAGGGAGAAGGCAGTCAAAGACATTCCTTAAAAAATGATGGGTGCGCTGTGCCAGTAACACTTTCTTCATGGATGCTGAATTTTAAATTCGGTATGTCAGGGAATATTCTTTGGATTTTTGCAGCCATTTGAAAATGTAAAACCATTCTAAGCTCACAGGCTATGAAGCAAACAGGCAGCAGACCAGTTTGGGCCTGCAGGTAATAGTTTGCAGAGTCTGGTTTTATAATAGTGTTTAAAGTTTCTTTTATCCTAAAGAGTAAGCATAGTGTCAGAAGAATACACAAGAAATTGGCCCTTGTAATTATATCTTGATGAGGGTGGTGAGTGACTGAGCTGGGAAGACTTCGTTTGCAGGGCACAGTTTGCGCTGCACACCATGTACTACAGTTGGATGTGACTTGAGTGTGGCCTCTGAGGGTTCGTGTGCAGGAGGCGTGGCTTCCCAGCGTCTCAGTGTTGAGAGCCGGTTGAACCACTAAGCGGCATCCAGAGGAGGGTAAATGGACCAGGTGGGCTAACACATTCAGAAGGGGTTAATGCTTATCAGCAAAGTGGGTTAGTTCACCCAAAAGCAGGTTGTTACGAGCCAGTCCATGCAGTTGGTCTCTTCTGTGTGTGCCGTTCCCCGTTCCAGTTCTCTGTCGTGCTGAGATGTGGCCAGGGGGCCTGTCCCAGGGTCCCAGTGTTGTGTTCCTGCAACAGAATCGTGAGAAAATACCCAGGCTCAGGAATCTGTCACAGCAAGCACAAAACAGACCAGAACACCAGGTACTTGTGTTGCCAAAAATGAAAGAGTTTCCTTTTTAAAAAGCCCCTTCAGGAATTGTGAATCCAAACCTGATTCTGCTGGCTGGATCTGGAGAGCTCAGTTGCTTGCTGTTCAGGAGCACCAGCCTGGTGGGTCACCAGCCATGGGTAATAACCCAAATGGTGCAGAATTAGGAGACTTGGACTTTCATTTGAGCGAGCAAGTGAAAAATTATTTCCTCAAACTTGTGCCAGTAGGAGAATGAAATCCGTATGTCACTTTGCTGGGGAGAGCATGCCAAATGTCACAGAATTGGACAGAACCAAGCAAGAAAGCAATAGATACAGATAAGGAAGTAAGGAGCTATTATGTGCCAGCCACTCTAATTCAAGGTGCCAAGTGTATATGAACATATGTAGGAAAAATATATTACAGGAATCCAAAATGGAGATGAGTATTTCTAGAAAATGTTAAGAGAGTCGTAACAGATTGCGGAAGAAAAGAGGAGTTGTGTAAGTATTGCTTCAGGTGGAAATGATGGCTGCCAGGTGCCGTGGTACACACCTGCACCCCTGCTGCTTGGGAGGCTAAGAGGATCTCTTGAAGCCAGGGGTTCAAGACCATCTGGGAAACCTAGCTGAACCGTGCCGCTTAGAAAAATCATAGATGCGAGGAGAAAGACAGCACAAGGGGGAATCTAACAACATCAGAGTCAGAGCGCGGTTGCTTACCAGAGGAACCCAGCTCTGTCTGCACGCCCACAGGGCCAGTCTGTGCCCCTTGTCAGGACACCTGTTCTCTTACTTCCTCACTTCCTTCTCCAGGGTCTTGAGATGTGTTCTAGTATCGCTCTCTTTTGAAGATTGCCCTTGAACCAAAATGTATAATTGGTAATGGGAAATAGAAAGAAAATGTTCAAATGGAGAGTGGAGAAGGGGGGGTGGGGAAAGGAAGGAAGGAAAAAGTTATAAAAAACGAAAAAAGAAGGAAAAAATGGAGATGAAGCTTTTGTAAATGGGGAGCGGAAGAGGACTTGAAGGGAAGGGAAGAGAATGGGAAAAAGAAGAATCAAGTTATGTCATGTACAGGTACAAATTCTCTATGGTGAATGGGATCAGTATGTATATCTAAAATATGCCAATAAAATCTGATTTGGAGGGAAAGTATTGCCCTTGGAACCATGTCTTCCTTCAGCTGCTCCCGCACCCATTGAGTTCCTGTCTCTTCACGCCAGGTCTCCCTGGTAGAGCCCGTGCTCGTCAGCTTTCTGTCCTGGTGACAGAACACCTGACAAAACCAACTCAGAGGAGCGAAGATTCATTTTAGCTCACTGGGCCAGCCCGGGGCAGGCCGCCCTCACTGCTCTTAGGCCTGCGACAATCCAGAAACAGCATGGCGACAGGGTGAAGAGGTGCGGCTCGCTCACCTAATGGTAGCCAGGAATCAGGGAGGGAGAGAGAGAAAGAGCCAGAGAAGAAGGGGCTGAGGTGCAGACACAGTCCCCAGGGCCACACCTCCGTCACCCACTCCATTTATCGAGGCCCCACCTCCTAAGGTTTCATCACGTCCCAATCACGCATCCAATTATGAATCCATTAATGATTAATCCTCTGATGACATTAGAGCCCTAGATCCAATCACCCTCTAAAATCCCATCAATGGGCAATTGAGCCCCCAAGCATGTAGCTTAGGGAAATACTTTTAGACCCAAACTATAACAAGCACCCTGCTTTTTGCCCTTATAAACATCTTTCATGACCATAGGTAATCATTTGAGTGTGTGATTAGTTTTCAATGCCTACCTTCCTCGCCAAGCGTGACATTATGGGTCAAGGATATTTCTTACCTTCACCATTTTGTCTCCAAAGAGCTAACACAGGGTTTACTGTGGAACAGTTGATCGACAAACATTTGTTGGAAGTGTGAATGAGTGAGTGAAGCAAACTGGTTTCTGGTAGACTCTTCCAGTAGCAGCCAAGTCTGTACGTAGCTCATTTATACTTGAGCTGGCACATTTGGTGAGTGAGGGGGAAATAGAGAACGAATACCTGGGAAACTTGAATGAATTAAATATTTGTCCAACAAAATCTTGGTATCTTTTTTCTGGGTGGCAAACATCAATACTGATTTGCAAACGAAATGATATCTTGGTGAAGGCAGGATAGAAATGATACCTTAGGGAAGGCAGGATAGAAATTATTTACAGAAAACAGCTTGGGAAAAGAGGTTCTGATAACACCCCCTTTTATTATTCAGCCTTTCAAATTACTTCTTAAGGAAGTAGAAAACATCGTGGAAAAAGAAAGAAAGGAAGAAAAAAAAATAAATAAAAGACCCAGAGATAATAGCTTGAAGTGAGCACTATTTATCTCGAATTTACTCTGGAAATTTTTCAGGATGAAACTTCAGACATTTTGGTGAGATTTATGATTCTTTTTCTTTCTACTATTACCTCTTTTAATCCTAGATCAGTGTACAACCAAGGCAGACAAGACAGTTAAATTGCAAACCTTTGAATATTTCCCTACAAGGCAGAAATGAAGATCTTGGGAGAACATTTGTTGAATTTCTGATCTGTTGACATAGTGCACAGACAAAAGAAATTCCAACAGGAAGTATCTTTAAATCATCATGTTTTTATACAGACCTTTTCAACTTTCTGATGAAATTTAAAATAATAAAGCAAGGGTTCCTCCCAGTTTAAATCCATGCCTCTGTATTCGTTTCTGATTTTCTTTTTATAGATGAAAGAAATAAAGACATACCTTAAATGTCATTTTATCTTGTCTATATTCCCCAACTGCTGAAATTTAAATGAAAGCATATGGCATTTTCTCAGATAAATTGGAGAGTATGTCTTCTGAAACCATACATCTTAGACATTTTAAAGTCCAAATAAGGTGAAAACATGATAAATATTGAGAAAAGACACTCGCAGGAAGGCTGTGGGAAAATGTCTACCAAAGAGCCAGTTTGTACTTTTGTCAATTAACTTGTTCCCTCCTCCTCTATCCCTTTTAAGCAGCTCCCTTCCCGATCCTGTCATCACACACTCTATTTTCATTTCAGGGTTTTTATTTGAATACTGTCTTAGCGGAAGCACATTCTCAAATTGAAACGTTTGTTTGGGATCAAGAATGAATCTCATCGAACACTCCCATTTACCGGCCATGGATGAATTTTCCCTTTCTGAAAATTTATTTGGTAAGTTATCAGATTGATTTGAATATCAATAAAAGTAAACTGTCATTTGGAAATACCAAAGAAAAACATGTAGAAAATGAGTCCAACAGAAAGTCAAGAAAATGTTCTCATTTGCTCTAAGTACTCAATAAACATAAGCTGCTCTGACAGCCTAGAGACAGATTGGACCTTGGATTCACTGAACTGAATGATCAATCTCTCTCTCTCTTTCTCATAAATGAGGACAGCAAGACACGAAGAGCTTTGTGACTTGCCCAAGGCCACAAGGTTAGATAATTACTTGAGCTGAGCTGGGAGTTGAAGCTAATTCCTACTCTGGCTAATTGTAGTATTATAATAGCAGGTACTAAAATATGAAACCATGATTCCTATGGTTTAATATTATACCTATTAAAGGCTGAGGTTACTTAGCATACAGCTGTGCAATAGCTTCCTCTACTGCTAGGGATCGATGGCACAGGGTCAGGATTAGTCACTAAACTTCATTGAGGACAAATTGTACTGTTATTTTCAGTAGATCTGTAACCAGATGATACCATAAAATGATATATTGCTCCACTTTATACATTTATGAAAACATCGCATGATAAAGAGTTTCAACTGAAGACATTAATAAGGAGCAATATTTTGGATGGGGCAAGGAGCCCCATCTGTATAAAAATGGAGAACGAGTGCCTTCTGTAAAATGAATCCCTTCTGTATAAACACCCTGCTGCGAGGTTAAGATGGTCCAAGTTCTCATCTGACATTAATATATGGACCATGGAAAACTATAGTATGGAAAATGCAAACACTGGAAATCCTACCAAGTTTAATATGTTAAGACTTAATCTCTTCTTTGGTTTCTGATATCCATAGAAGGCATTCACCATAGTTCACACTATTTCCTACTAGTCATCACTACTTTAGTGTGTAATGTTTTATTAGGTAATTTCCAAGGAAGGGGTCATTACTTGACAACACCTGTCCTCCAGGGCAGTATAAGAGCATTTAAAGGCAGTGAATATGTTTTCTTAATCCTTGTACATATTGATAAATAGCAATTCAGTCTTGAAAAATAGATTTAGGGGGAAAAAAAGAGATGCTAATCAGTAACTCCCAGAGAGCTCAAACACTGCAGTAGTTACTTACAAAATCCAGTTCTCATTCACTCTCACTGCACCTTGTTCTTCCAGTTGGCATTTCTTCATCTTGTGAATGCAGTTGAGGGAGGTTGGAGGCCTTGCCCACCCTGCCTTTTGCCCCTGGCCTACCTTTCTAGTCCTCCTTAGATGAATATATAGACAACTTCATAATATTTTACTTTGCCAATCAGAACTCAAGACTAATTAGGACTATTGGTACATATGTCATACACAAAGGAATATTCCACTTAAGATTACTTTTCAAATAAAAACTGCCTTCCATTTTGAAATCACCTAACCTGAACTTTATTGAATCAATCTACTCCACTCCATTTTGTACATGGGATTATAGAACTGCTCCTGCAAACTATCCCAGCTCCAAGCAAGAGTATGAGGGTGACCTTAGATGTCAGGGAACACAAGAGGCTGTGAAGGTGCTGTCAGGTTAGAAGCCTAAAAGCAGTTGCCAAGGATGCACCGTGACTGTGCTATCTATGTATGTGTCTAGCTCTCTCTGGCTAGACTGCATTCTTGTCTGGTTTCCTGACTGCACTGAAGGTTTCTGGGAATGTGTAGCACAGTGTGCATGGTCTGTGGTGCACAGCGGTTGTTTTCGGCTGGCAGTGATTCAGTCCCCTCTTCTGATAAGGAAATCCGAACCACAGGTGACTCCTTCTCCATTTTCCCCACTAAGCTCGGGAACCAGGCTTTAGCATTCTTTTAAAATCTCATGGCTCCAGGCTCACTGTACTCAATATACCTGGGCTCAAAGTAGGCCACAGGAGAGGATGAAGAAAATTTATTCCTGGGCTGGGAGTTTGGCTCAATGGCTTAAGTGCCTGCTTGGCAGGCACGAGGTTGTGAGTTTGATCCCCGGTACCGACAAAAAAAAAAAAAAAAAGAAAATTTATTCCTTCATTCCTCCCTCTTTGTCTTCTTGTGTGTCCTGATGACACAGATGGATTCTACACTGATGGATTCCTCGAGTTTGGGTGGGACCTATCAGGAGAAACATGGTGGTCCGTGGAGGAATAGCCCACAGAATCAAACTCAGTACACCCAGATCTTAAGCTATGCCAGAGATACAGAAGAGTTAATCTATGGGTTCAACTAATCAGAAAGCTGGACTAAATAAATGAGCCAAATAATGTCAGCTTGTGGCAAGTGTTATGGAAACAAAATAAGGTGGTGTCACAGTAGCCGGAGGGGTGGGCTGTCCTAACTGGTGTGGACAAGAAAGTCTTCTGAGGAGCTGGCAGTTGAGCTGAGACTAAAAACCAGTAGTCAGGAACATTCAAGCAGAAGGCAATAGCAAGTGCAAAGGCCCAAAGTCTGAAATAGACTGGTAAGGGCCTTGTCTTTCCATTTTTATTTAGGGCAGTAGAAAGTCTAGAGAACTGGCTCTGGACCCTGCTTTTCCTTTAAACATCAATGTGGTCTTGAACAACTCATTCAAGTTCAGTTGCTAAAATGAGAGTATTAGGCTGCGAATTCTAGGGCCCCGTCTAGTTTTACCATTGGAGCCCACAAATCACTGTTGTTGTCCATGTCAAAAGGTAGCAATTCAGTGGTACTGACTCTTTAAGTCCTTTAAGGCCATGGTCCTGCTCACTGCATGTTATTATAAAGATCGTAATTAAATCCCATCTTGAAGGCCTGGGGAAGGTGACCTGTATTAAAACCAAATACTGACACGTCCATTCTAATGGCTACTGGAGATTTAATGACCTTTTCAATGACAACATTCAACTTCTTCTGGAAATAGCCAGGGACCCTTCATTTTCCAAAGGCTTTGTTTAAAGTGAAGGAGACTATCTCTGTCCATATAAATGGTTACTCCAAAAAGCGGAGCCTGAAGGAAGGATTGTGAGCAGGCAGATTATGTGAGAGATGATAGGGAACAGATACGAGGGTGTGGGAGGTGGTGAGGTAGGGAAGGGGGGAGAATATGAGCTATGTAGATCACTGCTGTCTTCAAGGTGGGTTAAATAACCTTGAATGCAGCACAGTGAATTGTCAGTGGAAATATCAGTGGCTGGAGCACTTAATGACTGGCCTTTGGTTCCCACTGGTTGGGGTTGTCCCGTGGGCACTGGCTGTCCTGCACTTTTGGACTGTCCTTGTGCTGAGACCCAGCAGTCTCCTGTGGTGTCGGAGAATGCAAAAGGCATGTGGCATATTCTGGAAATGCTGCTGGGTCTGCATGGTGTTCCCATAGCTCCAGCTCCAGGCAGAGAATAGGATGAAGAATGGTGACTCCATCCCCAGAGAAGGGAGAAGAACCTTAGACAAATTGGAGAGACAGAGAGGGATCTGGGATCACCTCCAGGAGCCCCTTTAATTTATTCTGCTGCCTTGGCAAATCCAGATGGAATCTAACCCGTGGGTAACTGAATCCGTACGGAAGACTCAGAATGGAAGGACATGGTGACCTCTCAGACAAAGGTCTCCTTTCCTTTGGGAGAACCTGCAAGCTAGGAAACCTGGTCAGATATTAATGCAGTGGTTTAAAAAAGGCATCTCTGTTGAATGAAGGCAACGTTTTATGTAATTAGTGCACAATAAAAAGCAATAATGGCAAAGTCCATGACTCTCCACAGTTTGACATAGTGAACGGCATGGGAGTCAGTGTATTAACTACAATGTCTGTTGCATTTTAGTAGACTGTGGTTTAAAAACTAAAAAGAAAATTCACAGAGGTTAGTGATATAGCTCAGTGGCACAGGGCCTGCCTGGCAAGCACAAGGTCCTGAGTTCGATTCCCAGTACTGAAAAAAAAATCACAGAACTTTAAAGACTGGTAGGCAAAGCTATCGAATAACAGGACAGAATAAAGAAGAGAAGGTTCCGTCTTAGGTTCCCATGACAAGCGTCTGGATTTACTTACCTCAGTGATGCAGGGGAAATTTCACTGAGTGTGAGTGGAAACGAGATGAAATTTAAATAAATGAAGTCTCAGAGGCAAGCGATACTCTCAGTTCTTCTCTCTGTGCACTGGAGGTGACGATGCTACTCCACAGCTCACAGGGAGGAATGCATGGGTTGTGTGTGAGGCAGCTTATACTACTCCAAGATGTCCCAAAACATGACAATTAATCCACAGGTTGAAAAGTATTTGTTTCACTTTAAATCATAAATGCTAATCCACTCCTTAAAAGAAGGAAGTACTCTTTATCTTATCATTGTTGAGTGCAAAAAGTTTGCAAGAAGCCAACGAGAACCAACAACATGGACATAAATTTCTGGGCATTTTAAGGAAGGAAACGTGCTTTGTCACATCTCGGCATGATCATTGCCAACAGAAGCTTTCAAATCCACGTTTGTATTATGATACCTAACAATTTTTCCAGAAATGTCCCACTCTGAATGAGGCCCACCAAGTAGCAGAAGGCAGATTCCATATAATCCTATTCACTTACCTTCCATTTTGTTTGGTTATTTCCCTGTTGTTTTATGTGCCACTTAGCTTTCACCCATTTTTTCCGGGTATGCTGTATTTTTGTTAGAAGATATTTGCTTTAAAATGTCTTTTTTGCCTATGCTGTAGGCTTAAATTAAGAGAATCGTCCAGATGTTACAGAATCCTCCAGATGCTGCTAAGTGCAATTAAAAGTCTTGAGATGAAGTTTTGTAGAATGTTTCTGACATTTGATTTCAAGTATTTTTCCATCTCATTGAGTTCAACTTAAGCAAAAATGGTTCTGACTTAGTGAGTGAATTAAAGGTGGAAGTTTCCAGAATATAGAAAGCTGCCTTTTACTTAGAAAAAATGGAGCTCTTTTTTTTTAAAGCATACTTGAAATATTTTGTCACTCTTGGTTCTTCTCTTTATCTCTTCCACAACTCTAAACATTCTCTAAGGTTTTTGTTAGCTTGATATGGCCTTGAGTTTTGGTTTCACAAGGAGTCTAAAATCTGGTACTCTTAGTAGTGCAGTACAAGCTGGGTGTGGTGAAGCACACCTTTAATCACAGCACTTGAGAGACTGAGACAGGAGGATCATTGTGAGTTCGAGACCAGCCTGGGCTACAAAGTGAGTTCAAGGCCAGCCTGAACTGCATAGTGAGACCCTGTCTCAAAAAATAGGGCTGGGGATTTAGCTCAGTGGCATAAGCGCCTGCCTGCCAGGTGCAAGGTTGTGAGTTCGATCCCCAGTACAAAAAATAAAAAAAATAAATAAATAAAAAATAAAAAAGTGGAGTACAGAAATGAGAAAAGAAAGAAATATTGAAAAACCCTTTCCTTATTACAAAATAGCTTACCGCTGCTTTCAGATAGGACATGCATAGTTTGGTAAAGGTGCAAAAAGACAGAGGGCTATAGACAAGTTGGCCAGCTGGCAGGAGAGTCCAGCACACTCTAGAGCTAAGCTCTCAACCTGGCAGGCTAAGAAATAGATTCTCAGGGCCACTGAGCTGACCAAGGTTGATTATAAAGCAGACCACAAATTTATAAACTTACAGTGATAAGAATTGTGATAACAGCCATTTCTTCAGGGCTTTCCATGTGTCAGAATTCTTGCTTATGTATATTTTAGATTAGTTAGCAGATTTCCTGGTCCAGTCCCAACTCTGCCATTTCATCTGTGGTCTTAGGCAAATTCTTTACCATTTTGCAATTTACTTGCTTTACAGTGCTCGAAAGAAATCAAGACACATCATAAGGGTCTGTGCTCTGTTTGCTAGTGATATTAATTCTCACAGGTCTTTATGGTAGATAACATCCCTATTCTCCCTTTATGGTGAAAAATGTGGATATTTAAGCATGTAGAATAATCTGTTCAAGGTTCCATAAATAGTAAATAGGTCACCAAAACATAATCGGGACAAGAAATCAGATTTGAATGTTTAAAGCTGTGGGCTAAGAGAATACTCCTGTTCACCTTCTCAATGGAAAAAGCCTTTCCAATGAGATTGTATCAGAGCCTGCTGGTCTGGACTCTTCTCAAGGAGAGTGCTCCGAAAAGCACTGCCAAGTTCCCTCCGGGCTTTCCTTCTTTCATGCCGTCAGAGCTGATGCCCAGCTCCCTGGGATGGGCCCTTCATTCCCTTGCACCCGGGTACCATCTACAACAGTACTGTCCAGTTGAATGGTCTGCGATGATGGAAATGCTAGGATTAGCTTTGTCCAGCGCAGAAGCCACTGTCCACAAGTGATCACTGGACACTTTAATATGACCAGTGTGACGGAGGAATTGATTCTAACTTAAATATTAATAATGAGAGACGACTGGTGGCTAATGTTTCATAAAGCACTGATCTGCAGAAAACAACTGGATATTTAGAAGACAGAAATATCATGAGGCAGGGGATTTTTCTCAGAGAGAAGCAAAGGGATCCAATCCATCTTAGGAGGAGAATATGCTGTAAGCCTCACTCAGCAGCTGGAGTTCTCTGGGTCCACGAAATTATCCTGCTTGTTTCTTATCTCATTTGATGTTTCAGAAGGCAACAGAAAGGTCCATTTACATTACCCAGCGAAAAAATCATGGAGAACTCTTGAAATAGAGAACTTAGAGATGTTTGTCCTGATCCACATCCTTTTAGTAGCTCTTCCACCCGAGAGCCTCTCAGAACAAGGACAGTTTTGGGATGGTGATGTGAGAAGAATGAGGTCAGAATAAACAGAGACGAGCTTCGCGAACGGTGACCCTTGATTTGACGTTCCAAGCTGAGGTACACTGTGGACCACTACTCTTTTCTTCTTTTTTGGCAAATAGGGCACGTGTGTCTGAATTTCTCAGTTATGACATTTTAAGTCGAAAGTCATGAGGTTCATCTCCTACTCTACAAAAAACACTCACTGAGTTGCTTTCCCTCCTCTGTAAAATAGGGTTGAGGACAGTAGACCTTACAAATAATACCTTCCACGAAGAGTGAGTGGAGGGCCAGTGAGATACTGCTAGGATCCACTTTGTATGCTTCGAAAGGCTGTAGAGATGCCTTAGCAATCTTTCCACTTACGTGTCATCTTTGCCTCTTACAGCTGCTTTCATATTTACTATCTCATCTTTCCTTCACAACAGGCCTAAGAGAAAAAGTAGGACAGCAGTTACAATCTATGTTCTGTCAACTTGTAATGTAGACAAACAGGACCCATGGAAGCTAGGAAACCCACACAGGGCTACACAGGGCTGTGTTAGGCCTGCACTCAAAGCTGGACATACTGAATCTCCTAAATTGCCCTCTCTCTCTTTCTCTCTGTCTCTTGCTCTCTCTCCAAAAAATAGCACCAGACTTAAGCTTGATATCCAGCCATTATGCCACCAGATTTATAAAAATGGAATTATCTCTTTTCAGTAAACAACCAATACTACCATAGGAGTCCAAACTGAGTCCTCATAACATCAATGATGTCGCCACCCATCGTGCTAAACACTTTATAAATATTTGTTGTTTAACCCATATATAAGTATGAGTTGGTGTAATTATCAGCTCCATTTTTGCAAACGAGTAAATCAAGGCAGAAAATGGTTCATGAGTTTGTTCATGGTCCACAGAACTAGCTCATACCAAGAAAGACGAGAGGCATAAGCTTGCTAGGGCTGATGTAACAAGGCCCCATAGGCTCGATGGCTTCAACAACAAGGAGACATTATCCTACAGTTCTGGAGGCCAGAAGCCTAAGGTCAGCATGTCAGCAGAGCTGGTTCCTGTTGACGGCTGTGAGGGAAGAATCTCTTCCACTCCTCTCTCCTCGATTCGTCCTTGTCTGAGGGCCGGCTTTGTCTTTTCCTATCACTTTCTCTCCATGTGTCTCAACTTCCTGTCCTTCTCAGGATGTGAGTCATACCAGTCTAGGGCCCACTGTAATCCTCATTTTAATTTGATTACTCAAAGAAGATCACATTCTGAAGTACTGTGAGTTAAGACTTCAACACGTGAATTTTGGGGCAGGCTGGTACATAATTCAAGGCGCAACACTGTATGCAAACCCCAGCGGCCCAGCCAGTAGGTCTCCGGGCCTCTTACCCTAAGCATTCTTCTGCAGTGCTTCCTGATAGTGCAGAATCACACCATTCTCTTGCCTTCTGATAAGAACAAATGTCAGGGCCTACAGCGTGTCACCTGACTTCCAAATACAGCTTTAGAGCTACGGAACGGAAGTCTATCCCCTAAAAGTTCTTAAACCGGGAAAGTGCTCCCCAAAAATATTTATCTAAGAGGCTGGTTTCCAGCTTACTAGGCGATTTGGCATGGAGGACAGTTCTCATAAACATTTACAAATCTCCTGCTCTGTAATGAAGTTAATCAGTAAACCACACAACCTCTGGCCTCTCTCGCTTCGTACCTAGTCTCATTTTCAGTTGCTGTGAATAAGCTAAGGATGGTAATGCAGTTTCAAGGCTTAGAAAATCCAGTTCAAGTCAGTCCTCACCATGGCCACACACTGTTGGGATCTGTCACGGAAATGATGAGTCTGAAGCCTGCTAAAGGTAGGACCCCGTCCACCGTGCTCTTGGTCGCGTGTCTGTGGTTGGACGGAGTAAATCTGGGGTCATCTGTTTGAGATCACGGGGACAGATGGCTATCAGAGAGGGCTCAGTGTGACACAGAAGACCGGGGTGAGAGACTGGGTGATTATTATAGGGCTCCAAGCAGGTGAGTATCCTACTGGAATTAAATCTAAATATGCGTTCCCTAGAATTCATTATGGGATATTAGTTCAGATTAGCGTCATTTTTCTAAGTGAAGTCGGATGTTAATATGAACATCCATGGACACTAACAAAAATAAAAGTAAATGATTTAATGTTGTATTTTTGAAATGATGAGGCTCAAATCTCAGTAGGTCATGCAAGCAACTCAGTAACTTGCAGCCAGCATTACAAACTGAAATAGAGTTATGTACATTTCCTACAGTGAATGTAATCATTGTATACTGAAAGCCTGTACTAATAAAGATGAAATATTAAAAAGGCAAAAACAATAGATAATAGAATAGAGTAGGATAGAATAGAAATATCAGTGTACCCCTCAAGAAATAAAGATAAATGTTATTTCATGGATATTTTGCTTCTATTACATATGCAAAGGTGTGCTATGATATAAAAATATATAAAATATATTTTTATAAAATATATAGATATTTTAAATTTTAAAAAATAGTACAATTAAATATTTAAAATATTTTAATATATAATATTTTTAAAAATTCTATAAAAATATAAAAGCTGTGATATAAACTATTTCAAACTATAGGATGTGATAAAAAACAAATAGAAAACAAAAGCAATGTGAATTTAATGAACTATCTTCACATCAAATTCCTCCCAACAGCCTATGGCAAATCAGCTATGTGAAAGGCTTTCAGTGTAGGGTACTTATTTTCTCTGAATTAAAATATTGATTGTTAAGTAACAGATAGTATATTTCAAATATTATTTCAATATTTTTCTCAAAACAGAAACTCACCTTTTAAAATTTCCACCAACAAGCTGGGCATGGTGGCACACACCTGTAATCCCAGCACTCAGGAGGCTGAGGCAGGAGGATCATTGTGAGTTCAAGACCAACATGGGCTGCAAAGTGAGCTTAAGTCCAGCCTGAACTGCATAGTGAGACCCTGTCTCAGAAAAATGCCCCCCCGCCAAATTCTACCAACAAGAAATTTGACAGTCTTTATAATTATAACTACAGGGAACGTATTTTTGACCACATATTGGATGGCATACCATCTTATTCCAATGCAACATTTCAAAGTGACCGACACTGTATTTAGAGAGGGAAATTAACTGGAAGGCTGGGAAAGTGAATCTCCCCTCCCCTTCAATTTAACGTACATTTATTAAATGTCTACTGTGTCAGGTATCGTGTCAGGCCAGAAAGCATCACAAAGGAACGGAATATTTTCCACAGAGAGTTTACCGATTAACCACAGTCATAACAAAAACACACCAAGTGTTCGTATTATGTCAGAAACTGTGGAGTTTCCGTTCTTTGAGTTCATCCAGACTCTTGACACAGGCACTCCACTATTCCAGCTGGGGAGGGCTAGAAACAGAAGCTTACAGTTCGATTTCTTTCCCAAGTTCATAATCTAGGAAGTGGCAGGTGAATGGAATCTAGATTTGCCCGCACACTTCTTCACTCTTAATTAGTTTCTTGGGCCACTTTGAGTTTATCACCAGAGATTAGCCTGTGGACACATGAAAGCGACTGTACGCGCTCCTGATAAGGGCAACGGGAGAGGTGTGCGCAGAGGGCCAGCGAAATTCATTCCGCCTGGCGGAACTAGGGCAGGCACTAGGCAGGAGGTCATCTGCTGACAAGGCAGGGAGAGGTACCCGCATCGCCAAGGCCTGGCTGCAGGACTCGCAAACAACTCCACAAATGAATCCGTGTCAGCTGGCCAAGAAGCCATGGATTAGGAAATAAAGGACGGCAGAAAGGCGAGTTTCCCATTCAATTCAATAAACATTTATTAAAGATTTGCTGTGGTCAGCACTGTGCCAGGAAATAAGCAAAACAAAGCAAAAAACTGGATGGAGCTGGCTGTGATGGTGTATGCCTGTAATCTCAGCTACTCCGGAGGATCACAAGTTTGGGTCTAACCTGGGCAACTTAGTGAGACTTTGTCTCAAAATCAAATAAGAAGGGATGAGGATGGAGTTTAGTGATACAGCCTCTGCCTAACACGTGAGACTCTGGGTTCAGTTCCTAGTTCACGAAATGTAGCGAAGCCACTCAGCAGAAACCAGATGGAACCTGGACCCTTACTCGGGGGCATCAGAAACCGAGGGGGAGCTTGACAAAGTACCACAATTATCCCGTGAGTCTGATTCCCCCACTTGGGTGCACCGTACTTTGCCACAAACTCCTTAGAGCTGCAGTCTAATTTGACAGTCAGTGGCCACACGTGGCTATTTAAGCTTAAGTTTTAATTACTTGAAGTTAAGCAAAATTTAAAATTTAGTTCCTTGGTATCACTAGTCTTATTGCAAGTATATAAGACCCTCCTGTGGTTAGTGGTTACCATATTTGTAGGTACAGAATCCTTCTCTATCACTCTGGTTAGCGGTCTTTTGGAGACTACTAAAAGCTGGAGGTTTTATCCAGAAGTATCTTGCTTTTTGTTTCAGGGGTTCTCAGATTCCCCTGGAATAGTTGGTTCACGTGTTCCCAACTAGAAATGTATGAATCCTTTCTTAAGCTCTCCCAGAGAGTCCTTTCCTGTTAGAAAGGAATGCAGATTCACATACTGTAAGGTTGAACAGCTTAGACTCCTTCCACATCTTCTCTCTTACACACTTTGGTATTTGTTTAGTTATTTACTTGTTTTTGCCCTGGTTCTTGATATTCCCATCTCCCTACACACCAGAGAAATGCCGGGGCCTTTTCTATCATTCCTGTTCCTCATAGCCTATGGGTGTCTGTCAAGTGACAAATGTTTATAATGTTGAGAATGAACTGTCCTGATATTTATGTCATGAAAACAGACTGTATGTTAGTGACAGTTACTAATTCGCTATGATCAGAAGCAGGATTTTGGCAGGTTCTTTAGGAAGTGGCATGTCTTTTGATGATACTGGACTTTGCAACGTTTTCTCTCAACAACTGCGTTATACTCTCAGATTTCCTTATGAGATAACAAGGCTGAGATTCCATTTTGCAGATGAAATTGGAACAGAGAAAGGGTAGGCAGTGGTTTAAGCTCTCATGGGCATTTGACAGTGGAAGTTGTTTGGGTCCAGCCATTCCGGAATACATTGGTGTTTTTGGTTGGAAGCTGCCTGTGTATTTACTCTGTCCTTCATAGAGATTCAATGAGCACAATGAAAATGCTAGAAATTGGGTGTGCTTTGAGAAGAAAAGCATTACCTGATGTTACGTATTGTATGTGTATGTTTTCATATTTTTGCCATGTTTTACTGTTGTAGCATAGTACTAACTACATCTTCATAAAAAAGTTTTCTGTTTTAATCAAGATGATGCCAGAGATTAATATGACATGGATGCCATTAACCCGAGGTGGAGCTCTCCTGTGTTTCTTGATTATGGAAATGTTTGTTTTGCTGAAGTGATGCTCAGAAATCTTAAACTGTCACAATTCTGAGTTGTGAGGGGGAAGACATTACCCATTTCCTTGAGTTCTACAAGCATTAATTGGCCTCGAGCAAGTAGTTTAACCTTACTAAACCTCTGGTAGAGGAAACCAGGACAGTGGGCGGAAGAAGACTTGAGAAGATAGGTCAGAAGATTAAGAGTGAATGAAGTCAATGTTTTACTACTTTGTAGTTCTTTTCAATCCTATTTGCTCAAAAGTTTTACTCACACTTGATTATGAAACAGATCAAGATTTTGTTTATATTTTATCTTTTCTTTTCTTTTCCCCCTGTAATCACTCTGTATTTTTCCTTTTCTGTTTTGTGGTCATCAGACAAAGCAGCATTACCAAAATGTTTTGTCTGTCAGATACACTGACTTTTCTGCTGGTTTGTATATGTAAGTCGAGCTTGGGAGTGGAAATTGATTTTTTTTCAGATATTCTGTATTGTGTGCTCTGGCAGTCATTTCCTGGGTCAGTGCAGAATGTATTATTTTCAACACCATTTATTATGGATGTGTTCCACTTTGCCATGGTAGAAAAGTCTCCGACTCTGAGGCTCACGAGCTACTGGCCAGATGCTCACAGAGATTGTAGATATAAGGAACTAGGAGACCAGCTATCGTGAGGCCCAGACAATATAGGCAAGTGATGGCTTTTAAACATCCTGTAACTAGATTCAGAACCATGGCTCCCAGGACATGGAGCCGGGGGAGACTGCCTGAGAGAAGCAATACTTATAGCAAAATTTGTGGACAGGAGATTGGAGGGTTGGAGGTGTGGGAAACAAGAGCTATGTTGAGAAGGATTCTGGGCTCAGGAAGCTGCACTGGGAAAGGCCCCGGATCTGGAAGCAGCAAGGCACATTCAGGGAACAGAGCCAGGCAAGGTGGCACACGCCTGTAATCCCAGCACTCGGAGGCTGAGGCAGGAGAATTGCCTCAAATTCGAGGGCAGCCTGGGGTACATAGTGAGTTCAAGGCTAGCCTGAACTACATCTCAAGACTCTGTGTTGAAAATCAGAAAGAAAAAATTTAAAAATTAAGGAATAAAGAAGTGGGAATAGGGAAAATGGCTGGGAGGGGGTAGGCTGGGTAGGGCCTCACCAGCCTCGTTGTCAGTTATGCATAGCAGAGGGATTGAAGCCGGCGACACTTCCGAGCACAGAGAGCAGAGGAGAGGAGGGTGTGTACTCTCGGGTCTTTGAAGCATCTCCCAGCTGATATCATCCCGGAGAACCATGCTTCATCACAAGGGCTTGGAGGTCAGAATCCCCAGGTGCTATCCTCAGCTCCTTAGGAACACAGGAACAGCCAAGTGTAACTTCTACAAACGCACGACACGGGCATGATAATTCCTGCCTCCTAGGCTCTGTGAGAAATAAGTGAGAATATACAAGGGCCTGGCACAAGGGGACTCTATCAAGTTTTCTGCTGATTACAGTAATAATGATACCATCAAGCATATTTTGAGCACTTCCAAGAGCGTTCTCCACCTATAGGTGCATAGATTCGCATCCCTAACTGCTAATTCCAAACCCCTCAAATCCTGGAAACCAATTTTAAGTTTTTTTAAAAAAGTTTGACACACACTTCAGTAGCAAAACTTGGGCTGAATGGATGTGAAACTTTGTGGTTATTATTTATTCCCCTTTGCATGAGCACCCATACATTTTGCCGTGGAAATTGTTGCCGTGTATGAGCCTAGGTTTGCTATATAAATCATACCACAGTCTGTGCTAGGATCCAAGGAATTTTCAGTTCTAAATCCATCTCATTCCTGGGGTTTCAGGATGAGGAACTGTGAATTGGTATTATCTCACCAGATTATCAATAGAACCTTTGAGACAGAGCCTTTCACCCCAAGTTCACTGCGCAAACTGGGCTTTATCAATAGTTTAAGTGATTGCCCCAAATCCCACTGTTCAGAAAGGTGTAGCTGGAATTTTGATCTGAGGTTGTCTGACAGTGTGTTGGAGAATCAGACACATTTACCCGTGGCCTTATCTCTTATTTTGTCTGCTACATTTTTTAGCACTTTGAATAATTTAAATATTCCTATTTGCTAAAGAGCCATAGTTTATGTTTTCAGGAAACAGAAACATTTTCATAACCTAATAGGCTTTTATGACCTAGAAGTTTTATATGAAAGCAGCTCATTTAACAACAGTGGTAAGAATGATTACTCTTATTTTGTCAATTATAATTTATTGAATAATTATGTACTAAATTTAGCGAAGTGCTCAATGTGCATTATCTCATTTAATCCTTCCACTGATCCAGTCAGATGAGTATTATTATAATAATCTGTTTTTTGAAGAGAAAATTGTGATTTAAAGAGGTTGAGGAAATTGTCAACTGCACACAGATAGTATGTAACAGGGCAGGAGTCTGGTTAAAATTCAGGTAGACACATTCCAGATACTATGTTATTTTTTTAAATTCTTTGTTTTATAGTAATTAAAATAACACATGCATATAGCAAAAGTCACAAACAATAAATTATTGTCCAATTTTCTACTCCAGAAAATACTGTAATAGAGTAATAACACCTCCCACAATCCTATAGTCACCAGTCCTGTTTATGTACCATGCACAAATTTGCCTTGCTTACAAATACAGACACACACACACACACACACACACACACACACACACAGTGTGTTAAGTTCCTGTATAAATACCCACATGTTCTATAGTTTACCTTCTTCAAATAGCACCACATGGTAGAGTGTACATCATTGTTTCACATCTATATAATAATTCAGTGTAGGGATGTAACAGAAATATTTTTTAACCTGACTTCTATTGATGGATTTTTAAACTGTTTATAGTTTATAGTTCTTACAAAGTTGCTGCAGATGAGAATCGTTCATTTGTATGAAAACACTTTTTCATATAGGTTCAAACACAGCCCTAAAATAAATGTTCTAGCCCCAGAAAATTTATGCTGGGTTTTTGAGGTTTAAGTCCTGAAAGATAGTGACAAATTGTCCCCTAGGAAGGTTTGTTTTTCAAACAGCGAACATCGTCAAACTTTTAAAATATTTACGCATTTGAAGATAAAAAGTTATATCCAAGGTTTAATTTGAATTTAATTATTGGCAAAGGTACATGCACTGTTATACGTTTATAAAACACTTGTACTCTTTTCCAAGACTGTTTGTTCGTGTCCTTTTATCTGTAGGCTGCTGAATGTTTGCTTGTTAGTTTATGAGCGTTTATGACATATTAATGACATGTCTTTGGTCTGTCTTCCATGTCGCAGATGTTTTTCTGAGCTTATAAACATTTAAATATGCACATGTCAAAGTTAATTTTATATAGGTAAATACACCTGCCACAATTCGTTTATGCAGACTGTGTACTTCGTGTAGTTAAATGCATATATTTCAGAGGCCACGCTCCTGAGCGTTGAGTTATACTACTTCTCCAGGTTCTAGGCTAATGACAGTAATCTTGGTCCTGCTGTCCTTGTCTTTCAGGTGTGCTGTCAGAACAAGCAGCAGGTCCTCTGGGACAGAACCTAGACGTGGAACCATACTCACAGTACAGCAATGTCCAGTTCCCCCAGGTTCAACCGCAGATTTCCTCCGCTTCCTATTATTCCAACCTGGGCTTCTACCCCCAGCAGCCGGAAGAGTGGTACCCTCCTGGGATCTACGAGCTCCGGCGAATGCCCCCTGAGACTATCTACCAGGCAGAGACTGAGGTGGCAGAGATCCCCATGACAAAGAAGCCCCGAATGGGCGCCTCAGCAGGGAGAGTAAAAGGGGATGAGCTGTGTGTGGTCTGCGGAGACAGAGCGTCCGGCTATCATTACAATGCACTGACTTGTGAAGGCTGCAAAGGTAAGCGTCTGTGGATCAGCAGTTTTCTCTTTGTTGAAGTTTTACTACATTGATGGTTGAAATCCCTTGAACTAGATTCTTTCCCTTTTCTACCTCTCTCATTTACCTTCTCCCCTTATGTGGACCTGCTGTAGATGTCTACAAAAAGTCTATTAGAGTATTTATCCTAGATATAAGTAATTATTTTCATATATGCAATCCTCACATATTATTAAAAGAAATTTATCATTAAATTTAATCAGGTGTAGATTTTGCATGTTTTTGTTTTTAAATGAAAGTAAAGTTGATGAACTTAGCTCCATTAAAATTAACACAAATAAGGACTGCAGATATAGTTTAGCAGCGTAAGTGCCTACCTGGCAATGCAAGGTCCTAAGTTTGATTCCTGGTGCAAAAAAAACAAAAACAAAAACAAAAACAAAAAAAAAAAAACCCACAAAACTCCAAAATTAACACAAAGAAGAAACACCTATCCAAAAGTGGGATAGCGGGGTCATGGTAGATATAGTTTTAGTTTTTTGAGGAATCCCTAACTTTCCAAACATGGGAAGAGAATCTGAAATACAGGTAACTGAGGCATACAGAACCCCAATTAACCATAACCAAAATAAATCTTGAGGAACCCCCCGACTGCTCCCCATAGTGGTGGTACTATCTTACATTCCTACCCACAGTATGTGAGAGTTCCTTTCTCTCCCATCTGCACCCGCATTTGTTATATTTACTGATGACAGCCACTCTCACTGGGCTGTGGTGAGGCCTCCATGTACTGATCTGTATTTCTCCGATGGCTGATGATATTAAGAACTTTTTCATACATTTGTTGGCCTTTTGTATTCCTCCTTTTGAGAAATGTCTAGTCAGATCATTTGCTCATTTTAAAAGTTAGATTACTTGATCATACATGGCAACAATGTTAGATTTATTCCAGGGATACAAGGGAGACTCAACATTTGTAAACTAATAAATCTAATACATCATATTAACAGAAAAGAGAGTAGGCAGGAGAAAGAAACATAAGGCATATAAATAGGAAATGATGAAGTAAGATTATTCCTGTTTGTGGACATGGCACTAGATATAGAAAAACCTAGACTTCACAAAATCTGTTAGAATCCAAGGGCTGGGGATTTAGCTCAGCAGTTCAAGTGCTTGCCTGCTAAGTGTGAGGTCATGAGTTTGATCCCCAGTACAAAAAAAAATCTGCTAAAATTGATAAGTAAATTCAGACAAATAGAAGGATATACAATTAGCATACAATATCAGTAATGAAATTGTCGAAAAAGAAACCATGAAAACAGTGACATTCGCATAGCTACAAAAAAAATCAAGATTAGGAATAAATTTAAACAAGGAATGATCTCTACAATGAAATTGCAAAATAGTAATGAAAGACGTTAAAGAAGACACAAGAGAAGAAAAGATTTCCTATGTTTATGGGAAAATTAATATTTTTAAAATCTCCATAGCATCCAAAGAATTGAACAGATTGAATGCAAAGTGAAACATTCCTAAAATTCAAATGGAAGCAAAAAAGACCCTGAATAGCCAAAATGATCTTGAATAGAATGAACAAAGATGGAGGGATCATGATACCTGATTTGAAAGCATGCTTCAGAGCCTTAGTAACTAAAACAGCATGGTATCAGCATACAAATAGATCCACAGACCAATGGAACAGAATTGAGATCCCAGAAATAAACCCATATGTCTATACCAAGTGATTCTCAGCAAAGGTGCCAAAAGCATATTTTGGAGAAAGGATAGCCTCTTCAATAAATGCTGCAGGAAAAACTGGGCATCTTGGTTTACACAGAACTCTACTTGACCATCTTGAGCTGGGTGTTTATCATGCATCTTATAGTTACCCTTGCCATTTTCTCATACTTCTGAATGATTAAGCCATACTTCTTGCTGTTAATGAAGTCATGGGACAAACAAAAATGAAGGCAGTTAGTTTGAATGTCAGTATCAGATGGTCCTAGAATGATTCAGAGAATCCTACCATGAGTTTTAAAAGACTGTCATAAAATAAAAATGTAAAAATAAAGTACTTAGGTAAAAGTATAGCACATAGTCAAAACTCAGTGAATACCTGTTATTTCTACTGTTATGGCCTTTGAATCTACATCTAGAAAATGTAGTAAACCTGTGGCTATTTTTGCTTATATTGGTAAGCATTGGTGCTGAATCCATTATCAGTTGTTTGGTAAGATTTACTATGTTTGACTGATTCAGATTATTAAAAGCCAATTTGAGCCGGGAGTAGTGGCACACGCCTTTAATCCCAGCACTCGGGAGGCTGAGACAGGAGGGTCTTTGTGAGTTCAAGACCAGCCTGGGCTGCAAAGTGAGTTCAAGGCCTGCCTGAACTGCATAGTGAGACCCCGTCTCAAAAAAATAGGGCTGGGAATTTAGCTCAGTGGTGTAAGCAGGCATGAGGTTGTGAGTTTGATCCCCGGTAACCCCCCCAAAAAAAAAGCCAATTTGACTTGTCTGTGTAGACCAGTGCTGCTTCATTTGGTCCCTGGTCAAGTATTAGCATCACCTGGGCATTTTGAGGAAATGCAAATTTTGAGGAAATGCAAATTTTGAGGTCCTATCTTAGACCTACAGAATCAGGATCTCTAAGGATGGGGCCCATAGAGCTGTGATTTAACAAACTCTTCATGTGAAAGTTGGAAATCTCTGGTGTAAATTGTATCTAAAAGGCCCCCAAAGAGTCTTGTATGGCCAAAAAGCTTGGTTGTGTGTTGTGATTGCGAATTGCACAAGGATAAGGACAGAGAACGGGGGTTACTGCTTCCCGTTCAGTTATCAAAAGGACAACTCGACAGATTAAAATGTAGGCTGGAAACCTGCACTGGGGAGACACAGAGCATGATCTCAGTCCTATTTCCTGCCTAGACAGAGAGAACAGAAGACCATGCATGATTTATCCTGGAGGTTTGGTTCAAGAGAAGAGTCTCAGTGTCAATACTTTTGAACCTACCCATTTCCATGCTGATGACACACTAATTCTCTCTGGTCTTTCAAACTACCTTGGGAAGTGGGAATCATTGTGCTCATTCTGAAGGAGGAAGACTAAGCGTATCATTTCAAAAAGAAGCTGGGATTTAGAGAGGACGGTGCTAATAGTTTATGCCGTGTATTTACTGCACTTCAGTAGCAAAACTTACTAATTCTCATACTGAGCTATCGGCCTAAGGCATAGAAGAAGAAATGGAAGCACAAGAAGTTCACAGACTTACCCGGTTCGCTGACAGCTAGTTAGGAAGGGGAGCTTCAAACCTCCGGGTTGCTGCTCTAACTCCAGAGCCTGTGACTGATGCCTTCTATCACCTGTCCACTGAGGGAGGCTTCTAGTCTTCGGCTTTTTGCTCAGGGCTGATTCTGACCTCCTCACTGGCCAGAGGAAGAAAGTCAAATGATCTGCTTAGGTATTAAAGTATCAGTATTATCTAAACCCAGGAAGTAAACCTTCAGGACAGCTCATCTCCTTGGAAAGGACCTCGATGGGGAAACTCAGTTCTCCTGAGAAGATTCTGAGTGATGGCAATGAGACCAGCGCGCCAAGGGCAGTCTTAGGAAACGCCACCTTAGGAAACGCAGATGAAGCAACACTGGGATCCAACCTTATTCCAGAGAGAGTGGACACCATTGAGACATCAGATGACAGCAAATGCTAGGTACGCTGTGTGGAAAATAGAACCCTTCCACACGGTCGGTGGGAATGCAAACTAGCACAACCACTATGGAAATCAGTATGGAGACTCCTCAAAACACTAAAACTAGAAATTCCACTTGACCAACCTGTTCCCCCTTTGTATATCTTCCTGAAGGAATTAAAGGTATCTTATTACAGTGAGCCATATTAGCCCATGTTTTTATCAGCACAACTCATAATAGCTAAATCTTGGAAGTGGCCTATATGTCTATTCACAGAGGAATGGATTAAAAAATACAGTATTTATACACAATGGTATACTACTCTGCCATAAAAAAGGATAAATTTGAGTCATTTGTAAGAAGATGGATGCACCTTGAGATAATATTAAGTGAAAGAAAACAGACAACAGACACACAGTTTAAATATACTTATTTTCTTTTATATGAGAAACCCAGAGTATAAATAAACTAAAGAGTAAAATAAAATGTAGATCATAGGAAACAAGGAGGTAGATCCTCTGCAAATGGGAAAGGACCGTGAGGCGGAGCGAGGGAGTGTGTTAGACGAGTTAAGACATGTTCTGTACATGAGCCAACTCCCCACACGGAATGTAATTATTATGTGCTGCAAACGTGCACTAGTGAAAACAAACTTTAAGAAAGCAGCCAGGAGCAGAGCCACCCTTCTAGGATAAGGAATAAAATCCAGAGGGAGGAGATCAGAGGGTGTTGTAGGAGACAAGGACCAGTGAAGGTGGTCAGAGAACTGATTTTTGGGCAAGTTGAAAAGTCGAAGCTGGGTTGGGCATGGTGGCACACACCTGTAATCCCAGCACTTGGGAGACTGAGGCAGGAGGATCACCACTAGTTCGAGGATAGCCTGGGCTCCAAAGTGAGCTCAAAGCCAGCCTGAACTGTATAGTGAAACCCTGCCTCAAAAGAAGACCAAAAAAGGGGGAAAAAAAAAAAGCTGTATTTGAACGTAGGCACATTTTAAGGAGTAGCGTAAGACAGAGGCTTTTCAGTGATTTTGATTGAAGACATTGCCCTCGTGGTGTCTGCAAAAGGACAAGTGTGCAAGGGAGGGGACGAGAAGGCCCCGGGCAGAGGCCGTGCCTGCACCGTGCACGAGAAGCTGGCACTTGTCCCCGTGGAGGGCCAGACCGGCGTGGGTGAGCCTTACTGCCACTGTGGTCTCTGCTGCAACCGCTCAGCTCTGCCCAGACAGCACAAAGGCAGCCCTGCACGTGTGACACACCTGTGTCCGCACGCACCGTTCTCCCGGATACAGGTGGGAAGGCGGAAGACAAGCAGGCCCGGGCTGCAGGGGGCAGAGCCCTGGTCTCCTGAGGTTGTTCTCAGAAGCCCCTGGGGTCCTGTGAGCACAACACTCAACCCACAGACCCTCTTTTATATAGTGAGATCCAATTCCATCTCAAGATCTGGTGGAACCTGTGTTTCATTCAATTTAAGATTGTTGCCCTCACACCTGCCAAGCCTTTTCTGGGGTTTTGCTTATGTACTAGGCTTTACATGGGGTGGTGGAGGGACCGGGCGGGGATGGTCGTCCCCAGGGCTGCTGGCACGGTCTGACATCTGTTAGGCTGCTGTTCTCTCTGGTATCCCCTCACCAGCAGGGACGGTCTCTGAGAGTCCAGCCTGGGATCCTGAACATGCTACCTCTTCATGTCTGGCCCAGTCTGTCCACGTCAGGTCACGGGCTGGCGTCCTGAGGCAGTTCCCTTGCTGAGCTGGAATCCCAGGGAGCTCGGCAGCCCTTTCACCTGCTCTGTGCCCTGAGGGCCTCTCAGGCTCCGCCCAGGAAAGGGCACAAGAATTCCTCTGCTAGGATTGCAAATGGCGTGGAGTTTCTACCATTTCCCATTCCACTGCTAGGATTCGATCAGGATAGGGGCATGAAAGAGACAGAATTCAAGACCTTCATACATACTAGCATAGCTTAGCTCTTCTAACTTTCTCTTTGACGGTAGGCCACATGCCCAAATCGGGAAACTTTACTTAGTGTTTTGGAATGGGGTGGGTAGTGTAGGCTTTGGTGACTTAAAACCTAACAGAGTCCTTTCTGGTCCTGTGTGTTCCCTAGAAGATAAAAAAAAAAAAGGTTAGCTTATTGAATAGTGAATGGAGAAGGGTTTGCTAGCAAAACCAGAGGAGCACAGATTGGGGTAGAGTCCATGTGAAAGAACCAGGGCTCTGAGACAGGCAGCTAAGCCAACTTGGCTATCAGTGCTCTCCAGATGAAAGTGAATTTCACTCCATGACTTTCCATCAAATGGAGTGTGGGTTTGGAGTCTGATCAGCATGCATGAATCTAGGCTTTGCAGACTAAACAAGTTACTTAATGGATCAATAGAATTGACTGAAATAAGACAGAAACCCACATTTCAAGTAGGAAGGAATTAACACAGAAGTTGGAAAGGTCAGAAGCAGGTTCTATGCTGAGCATTCTAGGAGAACGCTCAGGGTCAGACTGCAACAATGAAGAAGATGGGAAGTCTTAAAAAATCACTGCAAGCACCGTTGGCCAAGGAACTACACCTTCTTGGCTGCCACCCATGGATCAGGAAGCAGTTGTGTTGCAATTACTAATGCCAGAGGTATGACTTGTCTACTGAATTTGGACCTACATACAAGCCATGAACACCCTGCACCCTGGAGACCAAGATGCTGTGTGGGGCTAAATTCCATGGTCCTGCTTGCCACCAGAAACCACTGCAGCAAAAGAAGTGCAGCAATAGCCTAACTTCTGCCTGGTAGTGTCTTACAAAGGCATCTACATAGGAGTACTTAAGTTATAGCCATCATGATAGCTGCAAGGGAGTCAGGGAAAACTTACACTCAGCTTTCCCACCTCTGTGGTACAGACTCACAGGAGACTCTGGAAGAGGCTGCAGTAGATAGCAAGTTAGCCAGCTCTGAGTACACACAATGTTTACTTTCTGTGGGCCTCAAATCCACAACATTGGGGATATTATCTATTTCCAAGGGCCTTTGTGAGAATTAAATTAATCTTATTTGTAAAGTTCTTGCCAGCTTTCTTGTGTTAGAATTTCCTCTGCCAGGCATTTGAAACTTAGAATAAGGCAATAAAAAAAAAGCAAGATTCATTTAAAAAAAAAACCTTAGAAACTAAACAAAGATCATAAATTTCCTGATTTCATTGACTTCTATGTCTAGCTCCATTAGAAATATTTTAATTTGTCTGAATATTCTATTTGTTAGAGACATTTATGGCATCCTTGAGAGAAAATGCAATTTTCAATATTGAAATAACAATTGCAAAATGTAAGCATCATGTTGACGGACAATGACAGCCATTTGCTTAGTCCTAGATTAAATCAAGAGCTTTCTCTTCTTCTCTGTTATCAGTGCAGTTTATGGAAATGTGCTAATGTCTAAATGAATTTTGACTCAAACCTCAGACCTTAGCCAACAAAACCTATCAGTTCTGACTGGGAATTTCAAATGGCCACATTTTCTCATAGGTCAGTGTCTATCATATCTGTCTCAGTGCCAAAAGTCTGCACATATCATAGAGAAGGGGTAAAATTTTAAAAAGTCACTGTATGAGTGAATAACTGACCTGACTTTACTTCTGAATATATTTGTATATAAGATCATGAGCCAGCATTAGATTTAGCTCTGAAATTTCAGATAAGCTTCCAAAATTATTACAACTATTCTGATATGGGATAGATACAGACCATTTCAGGTGAATCCTTTGTTTATGGACATTTGTGAGGGCAGAGGAGTCCTGAGCCTCTAATAAGCTTCTTCTTGTTTTTTTTTTTTTTTTTTTTTTTTTTTTGGTACCAGGAATCAAACTCACAACCTCACATCTGCCAGGCAGGTGCTTACTCCACTGAGCTAAATCCTTGGCCCTATTTTTTGAGACAGGGTCTCACTATGCAGTTCAGGTTGTTCTCAAACTCACAATGCTCCTCCTGTCTCAGCCTCCTGAGTGCTGGGATTAAAGGCATGCACCACCATGCCCAGCTTATCAAATAAACTTCTTGAGATATTATTTGAGATAGAGCAAAGTCTGATTTAAGAAATATTAATATCAATTCTAATAAACTGTATGAGTGAAACTGTCTTCACTAGGTGGGAAGCCTTTTGGAGAATCATGAAATCACAAGAAGAGAAGGATGCTGAAAAGGCAGGCAGCTTGGAATCTATTCACAGTGATTCTGTTCCAAGTTGTCCTAAGTTAATTAACTTCTCTGGGCTTCAGAGTGCTCATATGTAAAATGAAGATAATAAGAAAGACGAGGAGGAGGCAGAGGAGAAGGAAGAGGTAGAGGAGGAAGAGGAGAGTGAGAGAATAATGGTTATAGTACTGCTGCTATTACAGATGTTAGATCATATATAGCAGGTGATTATTACAATATGTACAAGCACTGTTATGGGGCCTTTTATGTGCTGATTTAATCTTATAACAATCCTTTGAGGTAGGTGTGTATAGACTGTCATGAGGATTAGACAAGGTAATAGGTGCAAAGCAATTAATGGATACTTGTTAATGGTAAGGCCTCTATACACATCTGCTGTTCCTACTGTCATCATTGGGTGGTTGTGAAGAAAACCCAGGACACTTTTTTTAAAACATCTAGCTGTGTACTTGGCGCACCCATGTACTCCTTAAGCATTAGTTGGCTGGGCATAGTGGTGTATGCCTATAATTCCAGGACTCAGGAGTCTGAAGCAGGAGGTTTGCTGTGAGTTAAAGTCCATTTGGGGCTACATAGTGAGTTCAAGGCCAGGCTGAACTACATAGTGAGACCCCTGACACAAAAAACAAAAATCCAAACAAAGCAAAAGCATTTGCTGTTATTTTATTGATGCATTCTTATTTCATCATTGTTATTTTTCTGTTCATCCAGTCTCCTTGATTTGGGTCATACTCAGTCTTCAAAACACTCTCTATTAATTGATCAACTCAATTCTTTGTCTATCAAATATCAAGTGCCAAGTTATTTTTTTATTTTCAAGAGTATATAACAGAATAAAACCAATCAAAACAAACCAGTGTAAGAGATACAGTACTTCAAAACATTATGAAATCAACAGTAGTTACCATAATGCCTTTTGATGTCTTCAAAATAGCTGCAGATAGCTTTGGACATAGTAAAAAATCAAACAGAACAGACTAGAATAGAAACAATAAAAACAAAACAATGAATGTGATAAAGGACTTCAAAACAAGCCAATAGTAAATCCAAAATTGCTACCATAATCTATCCTTGAAATAGCTCCTTTTGCCATGGGATTTAGCATAATCAAACAAAAGAGAATAAAACCCAACCCAACAAAACAATAGAAATGATATAGGACCTCAAAACAAGACCATAGGGAATCAACAATGGAGAACCCTCAGAAGGAGATCCCCCCCTCCCAGATGACACACTGCTTAGCGATATCCTCTGAACCTATGATCAGACCACTGGCCCTAGACCTGCAACGTTAGTGAGACACCAAAGCCCCACAGGCATCCAATTGCATTTCACCTCAATAGCTATCATCACAACCTGTGTCTCTCTGGATACTCTGGTCGTTTGGCAGGGGAGGGAAAGTACTTCTTGTCTGCCAGCCTGTGCACCTAAAGGGGCTGGGGTCTGGCTATTCCCAGTCTGGCCACAGCCCGTGCGTGGCACTGGTTCCCAGACTGGGCTTATTTGCTGCTGCAGCCCTTGTTCTCTCTAACCCCGGTCTGCGAATGGTGCTGACTCACGGGAAGAGGCTTGGGTCTAGTTGTTCCCAGTCCGCCGGTCAAGTGCCAAGTTACATGCCAGCCACTGTTCTAAGCACAGGAGATGCTGAATTGGGCAAGGCAGACCAAAGTCCTCGCCTCATCATTGCCATTTTAAAGCAATTGCAAGGAAATTTCCTAGTATATAAATTATTAAGTCACAAATACATAGCAAGGAAAATATAAAGAGGCATTTAAGCTGGAGTTCAGAGGGTAAGGCTTTAAGTCTAGAGCAATAAACTAGTTCTTGGGTTCAGGCAGCTATGACAAGCCAGCAGGTACCTCCGGTGAGTGGGAGTCACTTCCTGGGAACCAGATCACCCAGGGGAAATGCAGGGGCTCAGTCCCCAGTTCTCAGGTGATTGCCTACAGGGGAGTCTAAGTGGTTCTCAGAAATGCGCAAAGCCAGGCCCCAGCAGAGGGTAACCTCAGGCCTCAGCTGCCCAGCAAGCAGCCAGGAGGGGTCGGTGTCAATGGACTTCTGCTTTATCCTCCTTTTGACTATGTGGTCACTTAATCAACATATTGTCAAAGCAGTGAGAGCACAGGATTCTGAAGCCAAATGGTCAGAGGGGACTGTCACTGAACGAAGACCTCTGTCCCCAGACATGTGTAGTTCTCGCAGAATCTCCGCAGGCTGGAAGCGTTCCACTCAGTCGCTTCAGTGTTCCACTCAGCCACCCCTTTCCAGCAAACTCATTCGGGCGATTATTCTTGCCAGTGGCCAGGACTGGTCTGACCCTCAGCTGAGCTGGCCGGGAGGCCCCACAGTCCACGGCACTCAATGGGGGACCCAGTCCAGGTGGCCCAAGGGAGGCTTCAATCTGGGGAGAGGTGATGAGAAGCTCGGTCCGGGTCATTTCCGAACAGTCGTTTCCGAAGTCTACCTGATGAAGTCGTCTTCAGACCAGAATCAAAACACAACATCAGACAAAAAGCAAAACAAATAAAATCGAATGGGAACAAACTCAATTCAAGGGGAAAAAAATGAGAGAAGAGTTATTGAGCTGTAGACTTCTTGTCTTGTCTTTGTGCAGTTTTGGCATGAAGGTAATGTTTGTCTCATGTTTTCCGGAAGAGACGGTAGAGAATTGTTATTCCTTTTTCTTTAAATGGTTGACAGAATTAACCAGTGAAGCTCGCTGGGCCTCATGCCTTCTGTTTTGGAAGATAACTATTGACTCAATTTCTTTAATAGTATAGCCATACTTTGATGATCAATTTCTCCTTGGGTGAGTTTTGATAGATTGTTTCTTAGCAGAATTTCAATTAAGTTACTACATTTCTGAGCCTTAGGATTGTTGCTAATAGTCATGTGTTTTCTTTTTATATTCCTGAGTTTATTGGTGGTGGAGCCTTCTGCTGCTTCTGATGTTGGTAATTTGTATCTTTTCTTTCTCTTTTTTTTTCTTTATTAGTCTTGCTAGAGATTTAATAATTTTACTATTATTTTCAAAGAACCAACTTTTGGTGATTTTTTTCTATTGCTTTTCCTATTTTCAATTACATTGATTTCCCCTGTAATTTTTGTTACTTCCTTTCCTTTGCTTATTTTGGATTTAAATTTCTCTCTTTTTTCTAGTTTCCTAAACTTAAAGTTTAGATTGTTGATTTCTAAAACTTAATATGGAATATATATTTTAATCCTATAAATTCCCTGCTTGTGCTAGATCACACTGATTTTGGTCAGTTCTATTTTCATTTTCACTTTGTTTGTTTTTAATTGACTCTTTATGTAGTCACTTCTATATCTTAGGTTTACTTTACATGTGACTTTTCAGAGATTCTTCGTTACTGGACTAAGCGTGAGACATGTCCCTTTCCCATAAGTCTCTAAATTAAATCTAATATGTTCCAAACTCACGACCTCCTTGCAGGTGCGAAATCCCACCTGGGCTGTGTTTGGGGATGTTCTTTCAGATTATGCTCAGAACTCAGGGCTCTTACACAGGGCAAAATATTTTGTTTTCTGTTGATATCTCCTTGTCCAACTTTAACTGGTCCATTGAAAGGGAACAACTTAGGCATATTTTAACCCAGGCTTTTAAGGCTGTGGTTGTTAGCACCTTTATGTCCTTATCTTAGAGCCACCTCATCGTAGATGTGTCCCCTCTGGAGGCTCTTCATGAGAGCTGGTCCAGTGTTTACAGGACCCATAAGACTCATTCTGTCCCCAGAATTCTTAAACCTCTTTCCCACTAAACTACCTCTGCTTCCCCAAACTCTAGAGCAAACTCTAGACCCCACATAACCTTGTTGATGTGGGCTTGCAAACAGGAGCCCTGGTGGAAGAATTGTCTTCATTTAGGGCAGACAACCTCAGCCTTCATCTCAGCAAGTGAGCATAGACAGGCAATTAATTGCCCTCTTGGGATGGAGAGAAAATGAGAAAGCGGTAGAAGCAGAAGCAATACACACATGAACGACTCAATGAGTTATCAAGTTCCCCTTCCTAGGACTATGGCAAAATGCTCACAGTGGAATCAGGGACGGCGTCAGGTCTCTGTTATGGGCCGGGCACTTCCCAGGCCGTATGAGCTTTAGGGAGATTAATATAGCAAGACAATTTTTTGGAATATAAATTCCTTACTGGAAGGAAAGCATAATGGAGTGGTTAAAAATCCAGAGTCTGAATGGAACCTCTCAAGGCTCAAATCCAAGCCCTATCACTTACTATCTATAGGACTTTAAGCAAATTAACCTCTGTGTAACTCAGTCTCTTCTTCTAAGAGAGGGATAATAATAGGATCTATCTTACTGGTTTGTTGAGAACATTAAATGAATTGTCATATGCATAATACCTGGCATAAAAGTGCTGTATAAGTCAAACCAGACCTAAAAGCCATCTCCACTGAGGTTGTATGAGACGTAAAGGTCTCTGGTTACTCTGCTCTGTGTATTCGTTGCTGTTTAAAAAGCTTACAGACCCTTAAAGTTTTATAACCTCCATCAGTATTTTATTGAGTTCAAAGTAATGGGCAGCCTACTACTAGTAGTGGTTACAGGGTCACCCCCAGATGGCTGGTGTGTGCCTGCCTTTGCACACATACGTGTGTGTGAGTTGGGAACAGGGCGGGAGGTATGCTGGTTTCATCTGGATAAAGAAGCAGAAAAACAGGGTGTGCACAATATTCTGCAGACTTAAGGGAGCCCAGGAAAAGTACCACTCCATAGCTATTCTCCCGCCACTCCAGGGACCCCTGACTACCATGATTCCCCAGAGAACAAAGTCACTTTTATTACCAGGAAGACTCTGTTCCTCAGTGAATTCCCTTTCCATTCATTTTCAAATGACTTTTCTGATATGAGCATTGTTGAATATGCACAAGAAGGGGAAGATGGAGGCAGAGGTATGTGTGGGGATAGATTTGCATAAGTATAAATACAGTGTATGCACCCATATTTAAATGATATACTGATAATATTGTGTTGCCATCTCACAGTGAAAGCTAATTAATTCAGCTATTGAGATGATAATGGTTTCTTTCTCAGTTAATACCAGACTTAAAAAAAAAAAAAACCCTGCAAAATTGTTCTAGGCATCATTTCTTTGACTCATCTTGGAATAAGGAGTTTTATCCTGTTAACTATTAAGCTGTCTATCAGTATCTATGACAGTCTTTAGAGGATTTATTCCCGGAAGGGGTTGGAGATTATTAGTAGAGAGACTGACTCATGTAGGGTAAAGTGTTCATTGAGCTCCTGCTTTGGTATTAGGAAGGAAAGGTTCTCTTTTTCCTTTTAGTTGGTTTTAAAAAGCATGCTTTGCTGTTTGCACTGTCAGTATCAGCACTGATCTGAAATGCAGTCTCTTTTCCAACTTTACTTCCGTGGATATGACATTTAAGAAAATGTTAAGATCTTTCCTGCTGAACTTCATGCCTGCTGACAAATCCACAAGCAAGTCTATGACTTTAACCTTCCCATGCCTAGATTTTCCTTCAGCCTCTGTTGTCACATTTAGTTACCGGAGACTGGAATGTTCTCCCATCTCCTCCTCTATCCTCTCCCTGTCTGGTTCACTCAGCTGCGTTATGTGAAAGGTGTCCAGTCTCCCCTTTGCTTCACTTGCTCCAAGGAGCCTTCCCTCCACCGAGAGTAGGTCGTTGCTTCCGCACCAAACACTTTAAGGGCTTCTCTCTTTCTTCACCGTGAAGCCTTGACTCATTTAATTCTGCTTCCACCGTAACCCATTACCCATCTCCTACTAATGCTCCTATCCCTAACCCTTCCGCCATTTTGGATCAGCCACCCTTCCTGGGAACTTCGGTCACCCCCAACCTTTGCTCATTTCCCAGAATAACTTTCCTCGCTCATGGTCCATGTCTCAAAATCCTACTTATTCTCCAAGGTGGCTCCTACAAATTCTTCTTCTTCATGAAGGCTTCTATAATCCCCCTTACTTGGAGTTAATCAGTGTCACTGCCAACCCATATAATGCCTTTTCCTAGAGACATTTGACTTTCAAGTGATGGGAAATCATCATATTAAAAAAACAAATTTGTTTTGCCTGCTACCTGCAAAGTGTCAAAATAAACATGTAGATTTCCATGCCTGCAGTGAAATTGCAGCCCCTCCTCCTGAGATGTGGTTCAGCCTATACAAGCATATGGTGAAGCTCTGAAATAATCACTTACGCTCCTACATTCCAGTAATTAACTATCCAACAATTACTTAATTAGCATCCTAGCACTTTACTTTGTGCTCTGCCTTGGATGTATTTCATCATCCCACTAAACTGGGAGTTCTAAAGACAAGAATATCTTATCCATTTTGGTATCTTCCAGGTCAGAGAATGCAGCTTTTAGATAAGACGTATTTAATATTAAGTTATTCTACTCTCTTGTGACCCATGGGAGGCGACTGTGGTAGAAAGATTCAGAGTATTACCTTTAGAATATGATTTTCCGACTTTGAATCTTCTTGATTCACTTATTAACCACGTGATCATGGCCAGCATATTAACCTTTTTTTTACCTTTTTCTTTTCATCTATAATGTGGGGAGACACAAAATAATCTTCATCATAAAATTGGTATGAGGACTGAATAACAACGTTAGGTAAACATGAGGTTAGAGTAACAGCTAATAAGTGTTAAAATGTTCGGTATCATTCCAACAGTCTGCTAAAATAGGAAGGACTTTTGTCTCAATTTTCACCTGAAGGTACTGGATACTAAATTCCATAGTGAGTCAGTTTTGCAAAAATTTCACAGTGGATAGCTAAAAACTAGTTTTTCCCCCTTTTGGGCGGATATGAAGAGAGATGCAGCAGGAAGTTACGGAGAGATCTTGCAGAGATTTGGGGTCACGTGATTAGTGTGCCATGTACCTTTCACCCTGCTGCACAGGTGCCCTCACTGTAATGCAGAGAACTTTTGTGCAAATTGGAAAAGGGTGTCACTTCCCCAGGAAAATTTGTACCCTGAGGAACCCTGCTGCCCCCCGGTCCAATGATGGGATCTTCAATGCGATGACCTGAGAAGGTCGATATATATATCTCTCTCTGTGGAGGTGGAGAGACACCAGGATTGATGTCTGACTTCCACATGAGAAGTCGGAAGACAGAAGGGAGGATGGCTGACTGTTTTTGACTAGTGGGGAGAGGTATTTCTGTCCCACAGGGTTTGCTGGACTACAGAAACCACCATGGATGGCGAGAGTATGCCAAGTGTATCACCTAGAGAAACCTCAGTGTAGAGTCCACGATGGTGAAGAAGGCGGCACCACCTGTGATGGACGCATTAGACACTTCCCCATCTCAGGGGCAAAATACCGCGTAGCCATGATTCCAGGCAGGGAGGTTTAGGTTGGCTCACAGTTTCAGGCCATGATCAGTTGCCTCCAAGGTAGAAATGCCTGGCGGAAGGTTTCACCACAGATTTCACGTCCAACATGCATGAATTGTTTAGTTTTGGGATTTTCCAGTAGTATTTCTGGACTATAGGTAACCACAGGTAGCTGAAACCTCAGAACAGGGTACCAGGCCAGCAAGCCTGCTCCTGTCACATCTCCCTTGTGTCCCACAGTATTTTCCCAGTCCCCCAGCTTTGACTCTAGAAGAATCCATCCAGAACATGGTTAGCCACACGGAGGAAACAGAGTAGAAGTGGGATGTGGGGAAAAGGAGATGCCACAAAGGAGCCGGTCCGTCCTGCCTCTGAGTCTGGGCATTTTACCTATCGCAGACTGCAGCTGGGTTGCAGCTTCTCGAGGGAGTTGTTTGCTTTGAAATCAAGGTTGGCATTTTTTATTATTATGCCAGGCTGGCATATTAAGCACTGAATTGAAACCCTGAAGGCCACTTCCGCCCTGAATTTCATGTGAACAGCAACACAGGTTTTGAGAGTTGGTTCATTGCTAATTTCCTGTGCTGACTCCATCCCAAACTGATGGTTCCCTGTGCCCGCTCTGCCCGGCTCAGCCTCCCACCAGGCCCCCTGCAATGCTGACTCAACTCGCTTAGCTCCCTGCATGACTTTTCTTTTGGCCAACCTTTGGACGCTAGGATGGCAGGGATAAATTATTCGCCTTTACAGCATCAGCACCCAGTGCTCCCTGGCACATAACTGGCTTCTTATAAAGATTATATGAAAGTAATTTGTCTTAAAAATAAACTAATGTGTTTTCCTAAGAAAGACTATAATTCAAACTTGTCTATATTTTGACAGATAAATAATAATAATAATAATAATAACAATAAAAACAGCAGCCTTCCCCACAATCCAGTGCCATTGGAAGTAGCCTTTGTTTACAGTATGTGTGAGAGCCTCCTGGGTGTTGTCCAGAAGTTCGTGAAAAAGGCTCTGGCAGCTCTGTATCCAATGTGTTACACTGAGAAGTTTGGGGGGCCTGTTTATTTGTTTGTTTGTTTCATCTTTACACTTTTTAGTGTTTCTTTCACAGGTTTCTTCAGGAGAAGCATTACCAAAAATGCTGTGTACAAGTGTAAGAACGGCGGCAACTGCGTGATGGATATGTACATGCGAAGAAAGTGTCAGGAGTGTCGACTAAGGAAGTGCAAAGAGATGGGGATGTTGGCTGAATGTATGTATACAGGTATTCACTTCACGCCATTAAATTCCACCAAAAATCGCTTAAGGAGGCGGTTGCCAGGTAATTCATATCACCAGGAGGATATGTCACATTACTGCCCAAGGAACCTACCAAGCTATCCAGGTTCTTGAAAAGGATCATGGACCACTGAAATTGTCCAAGCTGCCAACTAAAGAGAATCTTATTCACCTGAAAGAAATGGTTGTTGTTTGTTTATTTGTTTTGCTGCAGGAATTGCACATGAAGGGAAAAGGCATTCAATCATAATGAAAACAATGTGCTTTAATGAGCTACAAAGAATGACATTCTGAAAAATTTCCCCCATTTGACTTTACTATACTTCTTATTGCTTAATTAGCATAAAAGCTCACAGTTGTGGAAGAAAATAGGAATGCTACATAAAGTACAATGGTCTCTGAGTTGTCTAAATAGAGTTTTAAACCAAATCTGTTTTTAAAGAATCTGTCTTCCCTTTGTGCGGCTCTGAACCAATTTGTATAGGCTTCCACAGGAAATTAACTACTCCGAGTTTTAATATAATTTTGTCCTTCGATCTGATAAAGAAACACTGTATTAACTGCTGGCTTTGTGAGGAACCATAATCTTCATCAAAAATTGGAATGCATGTTAGTATATAACACAATTAATTTTTCATCCTGCAAATTCTGCTGCCAACTCAGATTCTGAGATATGTCTCGTTCCTCCTCAAAACGCAAATAGACAAACAAATGTCACCAAGGGGACACTAACATTCAGGGAAGGAATGCCACCTGAAATAAAAGCATGCAGAAAGTGACTCCACTTCTATTGTTCCCAAACTATACAGGGGACCGGGATGGACTCAGAGAAATAATGTGTGCAGGAGGGAGAAAATAGGTCTGTGTAAATAATGCAGCTCTGGGAGGATGAAAGTTTTATGGTGGCTGATCGCAATCTCATTTTGGCATATGTGAAACAAGAGCCTAAACAGAGGCTGCTGGCGGAATCCAATCTTGCAATGGAAACTCCTACTTTGATACTGGGTGGTTTATGTTGCTCATCACTTAAATATGAGCTCTGAGGACAATTTATATAGCTGAATCCCCCTATACAAGTCCATAATTTTACTTACGAGTACAAACATTTCTGGTAACAGATATCAACCTTTCATGAATCTATAAAGTAAGTTCCCTACACAAAAAAACTTCCTGGAACTTTGTTTCATTAACACTGAGAGCAGAATAAAGAAGTTAAATGGGGGCATAGAATATTGTGCCACATGATTTTTAAACTTCTGTTTAAGTATCAATTAAGAATGATATTATATGATCGTTCAAAAATGGTCAGCTGCCTTGTGTTAGATTTCTATCACTTAAAAAATAAAAACCTAAGAAAACTGAAGAGAAAAGGTTGGTATTGGCTCACAGTTCTAGAGGGTTTAGTCCATGAGCAGTTGGATCCATTTCATTCCTTTTAGACTCCTGGTGTAGGGGTGCAGAATGGTAACAGTGAAGAATGCACAGCAGAGGAACCTGCTCAGGTCATGAATAGGAAGCAAGAGAGAAAGACAAGTCTGGGGTGTCACAGTCCCCTCTGAGGCCAGACCTCCAACAACCTCAGGACCTCCCACTAGGCTCTATTTCTTTAAGACTCCACCATCACCACTCATGATCCTGGAAACCAAGCCTTTAATATATTGGCCTTTGGGGGATATTCACTGTCCAGACTATAGTACTCCTTGATTATCCTAATCTTTAACAATATTCTCAATAATCTGTTTAGTTGTAAAAGTCAACAGGATTTAAAAATTTTGCCTAAAGGATGTTGATTTGTTTTACTCAGTAAATTTAACTTTACGCGTTTAATGCAAAGCTGAATATACTTCTTATGGTATAGTAATGGGTGAAAGTAATATTAATGTTTTTTTTTCTTTTTGCGGCACCGGGGATCGAACTCACAACCTTGCACCTGCCAGACAGGTGCTTAAGCCACTGAGCCAAACTCCTGGCCCTGGTTTTTTGAGGCAGCGTTGCACTATGTAGCTCAGGCTGGCCTTGTACTAGCATTGTAGCCCAAGCCGGCCTCGAATTCACAATGCTCCTCCTACCTCAGCCTCCGGAGTGCTGGGATTAAAGGCATGCACCACCACGCCCAGCTAAGTAATATTAATGTTACGTTGTAAAACACCAGCTCTCCGGGTCTCCTAGACTATAGAAAGAGTATTCACCATTTTTATTGACAGAACACCTTGCACTTTGTATAAGGCTTTAGTAGCACTTTTTTTTTTCTTCAGAAAGCCTCTTTAAAAATGATTTCATTACATCTGATCTATATAAAACTCGATGAAGAAGACGTTATTTGCATTTTACAAATGAAGAAAGTGAGACTCATAGAGGTTAAACTTCATGTGCAAGGTCAAGTCTTCAACCTTGGCCTTCTCTTAAATGTCTGAAGGGCTAGAATTAGTTCTGCACTGAACTGCACAGC